>JANHJO010003792.1:127190-142010 GCA_032468235.1 Pseudoxyrhopus heterurus | reverse complement strand
GGGATTCGAACCGCCGAACTGCCGACCTTTCTGATCGACAAGCTCAGCGTCTTACCCACTGAGCCACCGCGTCCCAGGAATTAGATATGTCGAGTTTAATGAAAAGAAGGACTAGGAGTGACATGATAGCACTATTCTAATATTTGAAAGGCTGCCACAAAGAAGAGGCAGCCAAAGCAATTGAGGGTAGGATAAGAAGCAATGGATGGAAACTAATCAAGAAGAGAAATCAACCTAGATTAGAACTAACGAGAAATTTCCTGACAGTTAGAACAATTAATTAGTGGAATGACTTGCTTCCAGAAGTTGTGGGCACTCCATGACTAGAGGTTTTCAAGAAGAGATTGGACAAACATTTGTCTGAAATTATATTGGTCTCCTGGTTGAATAGGGGGTTGGACTAGAACAGGGGTCCCCAATCCCTGGCCCATTGGGAACCGGGCCGTGCAAGTGGTTGGCGAGCGCACATGCAGCTCTATTTGTGTGAGCGATGGGCGCAAGTGCAAACGCCTGCCGTCAACACAGAGCCATCCCCTGCCCCCCTGCCAAGCCAGAAAGATTATGGACCGCTGAACTAGAAGACCTCCAAGGTCCTTTCCATCTCTGTCATTTCGTTAGCATCTCAAATGTAATGAGTAGAAGAAAAGGCTTTTGCAAGGAACGGTGGTCAGGAGAAAGAAGAAGCCCATAAGCAAGTAAATAAACCCCATATTTTCCTTCAAAATCTGACCCTTTCTCCTATATAGCCGATTTTCAGGAGAAAACCAACCATTTAGAATTCAGAGCTCTGGTGAAGATAGAGATCAATTTACCGATGTGCCACTCAAGACTAAAATAATCTCTTTAACTGTACTGCTTAATGAGTTGAGAATGTAGCACGGGATAAGGAAGGCTAAGAAGAAGCAGACAGGAAAATATAGATGTCAACATTCTCTATTTAGAAAGAACAAGGCTGTAGAATGTGGCTTCTGGAATTCTTTCCAGTCCCTTCATAGCAGCTTCACTTTAGATGCGGAGACAGGAGGAAACGGGTTCAGACCAGAAGAGAAGGCCACATTCTGAGCAGCCGCCTAACCGCCTCTCCCACAAGGATCCACGGAAGGACTTTTTCTGCATTTTCTTTCTCCCTAGCCTGATCCTGATCATTTTCAAACTCAACATGCTAAGTTTGGTTCTCTTTTGTTCAGTTTTTGAAGAATTACAGATGGTCCTTGTTTAACAACTACTTGCTCAGTGACCATTGAAATGGACGATAGCACTGAACATGTGATACTTATAACAGGTCCTCAGAAGTCCAGCTGTTACAGCATTCACACATCACATGTTCACCATTTGCAACTTTGTCAGTTCTGACAAGCAAAATCAGTGGGGAGGCCAGCAGGAGGTTGCAAATAGAGACCACATGATGCCCTCATTTAATGACCTGTGGGTATTTGCTTAACAGTGGCAACTGGGGATGCCAGAATTGGCGTCACTATGCAGCACAGTGCCAGAATTGCAGCTACTAAGAGATCCCAATTGTTGTAATTAACCAAGGACTATCTTTACTTTGCTACTGGACAACAGATAGACGGATAGCCCCTTTAAATAATCTATTTCCAATATTCTATTGGGTTGAAAAAAATAAAGCAGATTGACATTGCCCGCATTAGAGAAGTTACATTTTCAGTAGCCAGGGAACAGAGGGCAGAATTGCCTACAATTATCGAAGCCAGAACCAGAGCCAGAAATGGACGGCACAGATTTTTAATCTTGTCTTTTTCCAATATCCCAACATCTTCTGTTCTTTTCTTTTTCTCTTTTTCCTTCTTATTAGAAGAAGGAACAAAGGGAACCTGGCCAAAGGACAGCTGGCCTACTTCTATCTTAACAGATTTGAGTGGGGGAGTAGCTTTGATTATAATTCTTCCCAATTGCTCAGAGGTGTTGAATTCCAATTCCCAGAATTCCACAAAATGGCACACTGGGTGTAGGACTCCAGGAGCGGAACTCCACCAGGTTAAAGAAGAACGTTCTTTTATGGGTACTTCTCAACATGACTGATTTTTCTGATAAATTAACATGGCAGCAGAATGAAAGCAGGCATGTGTCAAAGGAGTCAAGGGACCCTTGGATCAGCTGCTCATAGGCCTAGAATCTCAAGGTCTGGCCATCTTACCTGTAGCTGCTGGATCTCTTGATAAGTGTGCTCCAGCTCTACACGAGCAAAATGCCTGTGCAGTCGATACATCTGGAGAGGGTCCAGCACTGGGTGAACAGTGAATGCAGCATTGAATTGCGGATCACTCTCCTTCTCAGGGTCTGTGTTCTTCCCAAGCTCAAAGTAATGGTAGCGTAAGCCCTGGCAGAGGAGAGGGAAAGAAGGACATCAGTCTGGAAATTCAGCCTTTCCAGCAAATATACCCAGAGGTTAACCAGCACCTCTCTCTGTTTGCTAGCAAAATAAAAGACCGCTGAAGAAGCTCAACTTTCAATTGGAGGGCAGATATGACCAAGAACGTATTTCATAGCATGCTATTCTCTCAAGTCACCCCTGATCTTTGAACTCTGCCTTCTTTGAATAAAAACATCCAGTGGGCAAATCGTTCTTGTTCTTTGCTTTTTGCTTATTTCACTGCTGTTCAAGTCATCCTGCTGTTGGACTGGACTCCTTGGTCTGGGGATGGGATGGAACTGAACAGTTTTCAAAATGTGCTTTTTTTATTCAGCTCTCACTGGGAACAGAAAGGCAAATGTATTAATTACTGTAAGTCTCAAGGATTTCTTACAATGAGAGACAGCGCCAGAATATTGCCTCTCTTTTACCCAGAAATAAAAAGTTTTGCCCGAACTAAAATAGTAGTTAAGAGCTACAAAAACAAGAGTTAAATAACATTCCCACAGTGAAAAGGTCCCAACAGGAAACATGTTCCACCAAAAGCAACTCCTGTTTCAAAATGATTCAGATTTAAAAAAAAAACATAACCCACTTGTCTCTTTGATTTTGAAAACCCAATGAATTTTTAAGATAACAGCTTGAATAGGAAATGTCGGATAACTGTATACCACACATATCAGAATTCTCCTCTTTGAACCCCCATGTGATAAAAGCAAAGGGTTTCCCCTCTTTTCCCTTTCTCAAAAATGGTGACTGTGAAGATATCGCACAGGCCAAGCTCTCCCCACAGCAGGAGGAAACGAGGCATGGCCACCTCAGAGGGAAGAAAGCCTCACCTCCTGCTCCGCCACACAGTCTACTCCCGTGTAGTCGATGATACAGCGGCCCAGCCATTCATCAGGACGTGCGCTCAAGATATCATTCCGGCAGCTTTCCAAGTGAGGCTGCAAACGCAGGAGCAAAGCTCGAGAAAGCAGGTAACCAAAGCCGCCATAGCAGTAGTGTCCCTGAGTGTCCCCACCGATGAACTCCTCGGGTCGGCCCATGTAGAGCAGAGTGTCGATGCTGAGGTGAGAGGCCAAGTGGGTCACCCGATGGGCTTCGACGTAAGTATCATCCTGCACCAGGAACACCCAATCAAAGTCGGACAGGTAATGGTCTATCACGTATTTGACAGTCTGGTACATGTTCCATATGGGCCTCTCATCTCCATGCGTCACCACCGTCATGCCATGGGGCACCTTGCGCCCCCGGGTGCCTGTGAAGTAGATCAGGCGCTCCAGCCGGTGGCCTAGCGTACGATTCACTGCCACGGCCAGCGAGTTCAACGTATTCTTTGAGGTCAGCACGCCCACAAAGAGACGTTGCCGCATACCCAGCTCTGTGCTGATATATCGGGTCCTTCAGGAGTAGGGAGGGAATGCAGAAAAAATGAAAAAGAAAACAAGACAGTTAAGTCTCCTCTCCTCCAACAATCACACCTTTCCAATCAAGGGGAAAGCATCTCAGCAGTCAAGGGGAAAGCATTCACAGCAATTGGCCAATCTCTAAAAGATGTGCAAACAGTTTCATTATCAAAATGTCCCAGTCCTAACATTTGTTGCTCCAATCATATAAGAAGAGGTCCAATGCCAAATAGCCTGTTCCTATCTTACCAGCAAGGTCAGAATAGCATTTGGAGGTTGGGATGCTTGAAGGACAAAATGTTTTGTTTCTTTTACTAATCACCTTCAGGATATCTGAAGAATAGGCACCACCTAGTGGAAGTTAGGCACCGACAACAGACATATTTGGAGACTTCAAACCCAGTTTTCCCATAAAATCCATTCTTTTCACCCCTGCTTGCTCATGTACAGATGAATCTGCATGAGGTAAAATCTGCTTTTTTGTGTGCTGTAGTTGTAGCATATATAATGCCTGTGAAAATATAGACTCCATATGGTTGAGGAAAATCATGCTGATCTTCACCCAACCAAGGAAGGTAACAAGAGATGATATTTGGATGGGAAAAAGTCACGAGACTTCCATATCTACATAAAAATCCTAGTCCCTATGCTTAAACCATAAAGAAGAAATTTCCATGTACTGGAACCACGTACACATTATCTTTTATATAAGTAAATACGGTTTACAGTGAACTGATATTGTGTGACCTGCTCCTATTCACTTTGCCAATTAATCAGCCATACCCTGCTCCTTCCCAACAATCAATAGTCATTAGAGATACTTGTTATTGCAAACACTAGTACTACACACAGGTTCACAGATACCCTATTATCTTTACTTCTGCTGCATTCTATCTTCTTTCTCTTCCCATCATCACATTTGTGATCTGGAAGCTACATCCCCAGGTGGGGAGGAGGGCTTCATACTTTTGGCTATCCTAGTCTGTAAAATATCATGTACATTATTCTTGCTTCATTAGTAATAATGCTGTATATTCCATAAGTAGAGATCCAGGTTAAAGATACCAGGTTAGAAACCAGGAAAGTTCTGGTCCCATTTTAGGCACAAAGCCAGCTGGGTTACTTGGGCCAGTCACTCTCTTCCATCCCTAGGAAGAGGGCAGTGGCAAACCATTTACAAAAATGCTGCCAAGGAAACTATAGGGACTGGTCCAGTCAGGGTCAGGAGTCAACACTGATTTAAAGGATACATACATTACCTTACATTATATTACATCGTATCACATCAACCTGTTGCATTTTAGCAAAAGCTAAAATCCTACTTGATTCAAAGAGCACTGTACTATACTTACAAAAATGCTAAACATCACTCTGTTTGTAGCAATGTTTCAGAATGTTGGGCTGTGTTAAAACGTTGTGCTCCCTACAATTAAGTATAGTAGATGCTTCCAACTAGCTAACTATCGAGTGCTGGGTAAAGAAGAAAAAAACTTTTCAACTTTTAATGTGTTGCAAAATATCTCTGTTTTCAAATGAGATGCTGTCAAAGGGGGCTCTTTTGGAAACCCACGAACAAGGTGATGACCATAACAGGTCAGAGTCTGGAGTGCATTAGGGGTCCCACTGTCTGGGAAGGACTAATAATATCCTGGAGGGTCAAATCAAGTTGGTAAAAGAATGTCAACTTTTTAGCCCTGCTCTTTGGAAAAGGACACAAATAGCCAAGAGTAAATAGACTTGGAGCCTATTTATTTATGTAAACAACTGTGAATCGCATACACAATCTGGAACAAGCAGATTGTGACCACCGGATCCAAATATAATTCTAGCAATGAGAGCCCAAAGATGAAAAAGGAGTTAGGCAAACCTCAGAACTTACCAAGAGAGCAATTTTATTGCTCTCAAAGTTCTTTACTCATTTCTCATCTAAAAAAAACCACTCAATTTTCCTTGAGGTTTACTTTTCCATATAATTCTTTCCACTAAGGAAACGTGATTCCATTTTCAAGTTTTGGAAGCAGGTTCCATCCAAGATGAACTATTCAGCATAACAGCAATGCCACTGTAATATCTACATTCAGTTTCTATAACCAAAAAAAAAAAAACTTTGTAAAGTGCCACATAGTTTAGAATCATAAAGTTGGAAGCAGCCATTTATGCCATCAATTGAAACCCTCTCCAATGCAGTAATCCAAAATAGAGCAGCCCAGAAAGATGGTTATCTAGCTTCTATTCCAACATATTAAGTAAAAAGAAGCCTATTAGTGGTCAAGGTAATTGGTAAACTGCTCTTACGATAAGGCATCTATTTTTAACACTCAATTGGAATCTGCCTTCCTGTAATTTAGATCTGTTATTCCATGGCCTACATTCTAGAATAAGGGAGAACAACTTCTGATCTTCCCGTCATTCAGGTATTTGATGTTTTCTCAAGGCTAAACATACCCAGTACCTTTAATCTATTTTCACAGTTCTTAATTTCCAGTCCCCTGATCATTTCTGTCTCTTTGTCTGATTCCTTTTTTAAAGCGTATAGCACAAAACTAAACACAGCGTTCAAGATATGTCTAACTAATGCAGAACAGAGTGGCACGATTATGTCTGATAATCGTCTGATTTTACATATTCAGAATATATTGTGGGAATATAAAAGTACATAAAACCAATATGTTATACAAATCAAATCAACATTAAAATAAATCAAACTTATATATTCTCATATCCTAGTTTTTCTTCAATCCTTCAAAAAGGTCGGAGAACTAATCTTACTAATCTAATACCATCCATCACAGAATTAAAAGAAGCTTCTTATATGCCTAAGCATCTCTAACTATTAAAGAACTCATCAGTACTTGCTAAGAGTTCATTTACAAACACCAAAAGAAAAAAAAATTGGAAATCAATTCTGTTTATAATGTCGTTTCTCGTTTTATAAAAGCAGACAGCTCTTAGTTCTGATAAATGTTGGCTGTGAATTCTTTGACTTAAAAATCATGCTGGTTTGTCTTCTTAGTTGTGAGTTGTTAAAATATCAAAAGGCAGAGCAACCTGTCAAGAATTCTGAAAGGAGGATGAGATGTCTTTCATGAATGTACAACTCTTGTTTGCCATGCTCCAGGGGATTTGATTTCCTATAACAGTTTTACTGATCCTCATAGTAAGAGAAAATACATAGGAACTGGGTCAGGCAAAGGACGTGTAAAAGCATTTACCTGGCTCAATATTAATACTACAGTGTTGGAAAACAGATGGCCTTTCTCTACAACTAGCTTCAGAGTTTTCTAATTCAAATGCAGCAGGAAGTCCTTGCTGTCCAGCCACTCCCATCTCTAACCTCATTCACAGTAGACTCATTCAAAGCCTCCACTTCCTGTTCATCACTCTCTCCTATGGAAACACAACTCATTCAATCTCTCCTCTCTGGATCCCTGCTGCTGATCTCACCCAGCACACAGAAATTGAATCTGGGGCCTCCAGAAGAGAAACTGAATGCAGCAGAGGGCATGATCCTAAATGTTAAGTTGTTGTATATCCTCATACAGATGGCAAAAAGGAACAAAGATGAGGAATGGAAAAAAAAGTCCGGATCATCACTGTCAGAAAGTAAGGAATAAAGAATCCTGTGCACATTGACGATAGAGAAACGAAGTGCCAGTTCTGAATGGGAAGACTGTATTAGAAAAGTAAAGAGAGAATACATAGTAATGAAGACAAATTCCCAGAAGGTCATATGGCCTTCCAAGCTAGCAATTGGTAGAATTAACCACCAGTATTTATTAAATACACAGCATCTCTGTAACATTCTTGGAAGAGCAGATGTTTCTATAATTAGAGGAACTGACACTTTGAAAGGAAATACTGGTAATAAACTGAGCAACGATTAAGGAAACAAAAAGAACATGCAACTGGAGATTAGCAAATCTCCTAGCTTCCTCTATCTGCAGTATTCTCCTTCATGCACCTATCCATCCAGTTTCAATTTCTTTAATCCTAAGGGGTATCTGCCTTTCTCTGGGAAAATTCAGGGCCCTGGATCTTTTGAATCATCCATCACCTTACCCAAGAAAAAAACATGTTGCCCACCATGGTGTGGAAATCTCTACACTAGAGTGACCTCAACATCATCCAATTCTCTGGCTGTTATACACAGTTAAAAGGGAAGGATCCCTGCAAAAACGAATGGGGATTGTCCAGACTACATAGAAGTTGGAGTCTTTCATTGCTTCCTTGAGACACTTATCAAACTTTGGTCTGAGTGCCACTTAGGAGCAGGGATGCTGCATTAGGTGTTTTCAGGACCCAACTGACCACAACCCTCCTCAAAGCAAACTCAGGTAAGTGCTGAGAACAAGCCAGAACAACCCCATCTAGAGATAAGAGGCTTCAATAGATCATTTAAGGAAAAGCAAAATTCCCAGAAAAATCTTCCCAACTCTCAAATTAGTTACCTAAAAGACCATCTATTTCCTTTCAATGATGCCCAGGTCATTATTGAACATTAGGAAATCACTGCATCCCTTTCTTCCACACTCGCATTGTCCTCAAATGAGAGGAAGGACCAAAAAAAGCACTGGAGAGGTGAGTAGAGGATACACATGCCTCAATGCAGCAATATGTACAATGTTACCTTGAACACAAAGTATCCAGGATGGTGACAGCAAGGCGTATTTTAGTTTTGCCTTTTGTCTGTCTCAGTAAGATGTGCATAACCCAACATGGCCCCATGCCAAAAGTTATCTTTCTGCATGCCTACTCTCCTACTGCTATGGATGTGGAGAGCTTAAGTATGTCTAGGTGACCAACTACTTATCAGCTTGGCTTTTTCCCTCTTGAATTCACAAGGCATATATCACCTCCTCTGCTCTTCAGCTACTCTGCTGGGGACAATAGCAACTTATTTTACACAAGCAGCAATTGTAGCAAGAAGACAATGAGCACAGGGCATCTAGATACCAATTGCTTGCGTCCTAGGATCTCAGGGATAAACAAACTCCATCAATTTTTGGTCTCTGACTCTAAACAATCAAGTAGAATGATAAATCACTGGAGTCCAACCATCCGGAGGGCACCTAACTACATATCCAATTTTATTATATCATCCTGCTTATTCCTTGTCTGGAATTTGGACTAATATATGAGGCTGGGGAAACAGTTTTATTTTGGTTTTATACAATGACTGTATTTGCTCTGGTGCAATTTTCTGGGAGCACCATGCTAGCAGAAAGGGAAAGGTGCTTATATTTTGTGTGTCTGTGTGTGTGGAGGGGGGGATGACACATAAAAATGGAAGTCCAGTCATTTCACATTGTCTTCAGAACAGTCTAAAGCTTTGGAAGAGCACAATTCCAACTTTTCTACCTCACAACAAATTAACTACCGTATTAATGGCATTACAGCATGATAAAACAGGACCAGATAGTTTGTAAGGACAGAAAAGGTCCTTCTGTAATGTTTTTATCCAATTCTGTGACCAGAAGCCACAGACCAGAAATGTATCTATAAATATGCTTCAGGTGCATTTTAGCCCTCATTAATTATTCCTATACATAGTCAAGGTACTAACTGGAGGTGAGCAGCACTGCACAAAAAGAGTTTTGTTGGTTTATTCTTTAAGGCAATAATAGACAAGCAATTCCTGCTCAATAAGCAGCAAATTCTTCAATCACAAGGAATGGCTGGAGGTCTACTAGAGGAATTTTGTTGGTACACTTAGTTTCCCTTTCTACTTCTTGCCACAAAATAGATGTATGAGCAGTCATAGGCTTTGTAGCTTTAACATTTGACACACTTTGCTGTGTGGAAGGGGGAAGGCACTAGAGCATTTCTACATATAACAGAAGTGGCATCAGAAGAAATACATTTTCTCAGTACAAAGTATTCCTTCTGAGAGTTGAAATGATTCTTATCCAATCTTTTTCCCCAGAGTATTTAAGATAGCAGACATATGGATTTGATGATTATAAAAAACAGTAGGTAATAGAAAAATGAAAATTATGTTGTAAAGAGCTTAATGTGAAATCGTATTTTTATCTGCTGTGAAGGAAAGTTGGAAGTCATTTTCAAATATTTCTTTTTCTTTCTTGTTTTTCTCTGCACTTTTGGTTGTGTTCTCTCTTTTTTATTCCTACCCATTTTTCTATCTTAATTATTAGTTTCTGTCAGTTATGTTTCTTGTTTAACATGTAATAAAGTTATTATATATTTTTTTAAAGAGTTAAAATGCAAAAAAAAAAAGGAATGCAGAGTCCCTGCAAGAGAAGGGCTATCATGAAAGAATATGCCTGAATTAAATAAACTGTATATTTAAAAGACCTAAATACAAGTCATAAAGCACTTCATTTGTTCATTTATTGTTCATTTGCCTCTGTTATGAACTCACTAGCTATATTTAGCCAGCCACTGTTTCCCAATGTCAATTCTTCCAATCCGCAATATGGATGAACTAAAAGTAAGGGAAACCAATCTGTAAAATGCAAGATATCAATAGTATCTAGTTGAAATAACTAGATACTATAGTTGCTTGAAAATAAAATATAGATGTTTATTAGAGTTTATTGGAGTTTGATAGATATAGATATAAATATTGATATTGATATAGATATAGATATAGATATATGTAGTTTTCACAACTGTAACAGAGCCTGCCCATTATGGTCGTAAGTCATGATGGTCATAAAATGGGTCACCCATGCAACCGACTTAATATTTACAACTTTTTTTTGCAGGAGATATTAAGTGAACACTGCGATCATTAAGTGAGCAAATTGTTTGTTATGGGGTGGTTTTTGCCAGAAATGGAAGTAAATGCCAATTTTGGGCAAAAACCTTGTGACTATATGTGACTATAGCACACTGCTGTAAATGTGGGCCAGTTGCCATGCACACAAAATGAAGTTAGTGGGGGTGGGGGGGAGAGAGAAGGAGGCAGCCATCAGAACTTCAGAACTGGGTGTCCCCAGAGAGGTCATTGTAACTCCGAATGATTGCTAAGCATCCAGTCACAAGTTGAGGACTACCTGTACAAGCAGAGCACCTCTTGGCTATATGTAAAAGCAGTTCAAACTTCTGCATGAACCTGCAAAAAAGATGTGGCTATTCTAATCAATGGAATAGTTAAAGCAGCACATATTTAAGGTGATTTTAAAGCCAGGGGGAGGGAGGGTTGGAGCTTGCATGCCTTAATAAATAGAGCCTGAAGCACTTCTGCATGATTTTAAAATGTGTAAAGCCTTGACATATTATTTCTACATTCATTTTTCCAAAGACGGGCAGACTTCAGGCTTAAATCCGCTTCATTTTTAGTAACCACACAAATCAACTGACTACTGTAAAGCAGGTTGAGGAGACAGATAACCTTCACCTCAGTATTTGTTCTGGATATCAGTATTAAAAGGGTTCAGCCCTTTTGCCATCAAGGGGGTGGTGAGACTACTTTGGATGACTTCTTCCCTTTTTGCACTCTTCTGCAGCATAATTTAGGACTGGGGGGGGGGGCACTTCATTGCTGCTAAAGGAAACAAGGAATCAGAAACTTGTCCTGATCCCCTGCAAATCCCCCAGAAACCTAACAGCAGATCCTGATCTGCTGTCCGCCCTTGCATTAATCTTAAAAAAAAAAACACCACTGTCTGAAAATATTTTGAAAGAGCCCAAACAGTTGTGTGACTCAGCCATCTCCTCCAGCCTTCTCAGAATAAGCCACAGCCACATTGCTTAATTTGTGGAAGCAATTGCCATCAGCACTCCTTCTCATTCTAGCCCACCTCTTTCTAAAGGAAACTATTTGCACAGAAGGACTTCCTGAACAGTGAGCGTGCAGCCCAAAGCTTTCCTGTGGGAGATCAGGTGCAGAGATCCATCAAGCTCAAGCCCCACTACCAGAGAACAAACTCTGCAAAAACAAAAACAAAACCATATGAACTCCATGAATAACAGCCTTGCAGTATCCTGCTGCCCTCACTCAACTTTTCCTCCCATCTTGGGTATCATTTAAAAAAACAAGACATAAATCCTTCTAAGCCCTTTAAAACTAGGAGTTTTCTTCAACTGTACCACAGTAGCAGCTAAATTATGCTCATAAGCACACCAATCCTTCAAGAGGTGAGTTAAGCTATGACACTCACTAATCCAGGATGTAAGATGACTAAAGTCTTTTAAAAAGTCTCAGCCAAATTTATAGACGAAAAGATATCAATGATTATTAGTCATGCTGGTTATATGTCTACTATTGGCCACAGTTTGATTTGCTGCACTGTTTACTGAATTTGACTTATAAATCTCTAACCATGTTGAGTCTATAGCTTCCCTTTCATATTAGCTTTTGCCTAATTTAAAGTTTTCCACTGAGGCTTAATGGCATATCCCGCTATCAAGGGGGACCCAGTCAGCAGATCTATGAACTGGAACCTTTTCTCTAGAAGCATCTCAGTTGTAAAAGAAACCTCTCTTCTAGAATAAACCAAACTGCCTCCAAGTAGTACTGGGTTTTAGGGGATTCTTTTGACAGGACATTTATACATTCTGATAGTTACGGTTCACCTTTAATAAACATTTTGTTTTTCTCTTTATTTTAGTTTTTTCCCCTATTTTCTTAAAAATTGTTGTTTTGTACATTGTTCTGAAGGTCTTACTATTTTGTTCATATTTACAGTATTATGCATGGCAAAAAAGCCAAATTTTGTTCTGTAAATAAGAACAAAATACTGTTTATTTTCTAAATGCACTTATGTTAGCTAATAAAGCAGTCTTCTATGGGCCATGAGACCTGGGAACCACAAATACAACTATGTTCTATATAGGCAAACTTTATAGAGAGTTGGACTGCAAGACTTCAAGGCCCCTTCAGTTCTACGATTCTGTTTTGGGCAGGACAAGAATTAGCATTTCCAGTTTCATATCATACTAAGCTTTGTATCAGGACATACTGATTTTGTCCATGAATAGTGCAGCCAGTAAGTCACCTGTGGTTTGTAAACCAAGTCTATATCATTTATGACTCTGGAATTCTGGTTTTGTGGACACAAAAACCCTCAAAAGAATAGGCTTTTATTTCCAAGATGATAATTATTTGCAAAAAAAATTTTTTTTTTTCCCTAGGTTTGAAAGTCATATGAAGCTTGCTTATCCAAGCTTGCTAGTGATACCACCTCCAAACGGAGCCAATGGCTACACACAAGCACATTCATATGTATAGGTAGTCCTCAACTTACAACCACAATTGAGCCCAAAATTTATGTCACTGAGAAATTTGTTAAGTGAGTTTTGCCTCATTTTACTTTTCTCCTCATCACATTTGTTAAGTGAATCACTGCAATCCTTAAATTAGTAACATGGTTAAGTGAATCTAGTTTGCCCATTGACTTTGCTTTTCAGAAGGTCACAAAAGGGGATCATGTGACCCCAGATCACTGCAACCTGGCTTTAAAGCCCTTCATGGCTTAGGACCGGGTTATTTTCGAGACCGCCTACTACCGCTGTATGCTTCCCAGCGCCCCGTTAGAATGCACAGGGTTGGCCTCCTTCAGGTCCCATCAGCGAAGCAATGTCGGCTGGAGGGCCTGCGGGGGAGAGCCTTCTCTGTGGTGGCACCGACCCTGTGGAACCAACTCCCCCCTTGGATTCGGATCATTTCCGACCTGCTGACCTTCCGCCGAGCTGTGAAGACCTGGCTGTGCCAACAGGCTTGGGGCTATGCTACCTGAGGGGAGGGTTGTGGCCATTAAGGGTGTTAAGAGCTGCAAGGAGTATAAAGTTCTTGAGTTTTAGTCTGTTAAAGTGTAAGTTTTAAAGTTTTATAGTTTTATATTTTTGATATTGTTTTTAGGATTGTTTTTACTGTATAAATTATTGTATTGTACGCCGCCCGGAGTCCTCCGGGAGTTGGGCGGCTTATAAATACTAATAATAAATAAATAAATAAACCATCATAAATGTGAGTTAGTTGTCAAGTATCCAAATGTAAATCACGTGACCACGGGGATGCTTGCAATGGTCATAAGTGTGAAAAATGGTCATGTCACTTTTTTCAGTGCCATTGTAACTTCGGTCACTAAAGAAACTGTTGTAAGTCAAGGACTACCTACATTTATTTTAAAACTTAAGTCTGTCGCACTTCAAACCTAAGATTTTTCCAAAGTGGTTTCTAATGCATTAAAATCAGGAGATTAAACCCCTAAGCAATGTGGTTTGTGCGACCCTAAACTGACCCTCAAACCTTCATTTCCTAACTAGGTACTTTGTGGGGCAATTCCGATGTAGTTCCGAAGACTGCTGTCCTGTTGCTTAAATATTGATGCTTGTAGGCCAAGAACTAAACAGACCCACCTACAGGCCTAAACCAGTTGCTGATCCACAAAAGAGGCCACAGGTTGTTCTTAAGGCTTCCTGCACTTGATGCCCAACACAAATAAATGGTGGCCGAGGTTACACCGAGAAGACACCCCGACCCCCTTTGGGTTCTAGACCCATGATCTTCCCCCACCCCCGATCTCTTCCCCATTAGGTACCTGATGGTTTTTTTGGTCGCCTTCCCTGGGTTCAGAGGCTTGTAGGGCAGAACGCGGGGCTCCCAGCTCTGCTCGGGCTCCGTGCCTAGCCCCCCGGAGACGGAGTTGGGTTTGCGGGCGGCGTTGCCCTGCCCTCCTCCTTACTCACAATGGTTGCCATGAGGCTGCCAATCATATGACCCCATTCTTCCACCAACAATTTGCACTACCAACATTCTATGGCATTAGTATAGCTTTCAATGGAAAGAAAACTAATCCAATGGTGTAATGCTGACATTGAAGTAATTGTACTGATTGAGCTGCACAAATGTACTATAGAATGAACTGCTCTTTCAAACCTTGTCCAGGAAGGCAATGTCTAGATTCAACTGCTATACTAGACTGTAGTTTATAAGTTTTCTATGAATCATAGTTAAGTAATCAGACTTACACCACACAAAGTGAGGTTCACACAGTACAATAGCAATAGCAATAGCACTGTATTTATATACCGCCTATCAGGGCTTGCAACCCTCTCTAAGTGGTTTACAAT
>JANHJO010003792.1:13531-30822 GCA_032468235.1 Pseudoxyrhopus heterurus | reverse complement strand
AGGGAGGGAAGGTTGTGGGTTTTAACAAAGATGGTTTGTTAAACTACAACTTCCAGGGATCCTAACCAGTTTGTATATTGTGTAAGAGATGCCTACCTTCATCCTCTATTTCAGTCCTTCAGTTTTCATTTGTTGTCTCTCCTTCCATTCTTATTCAATCCCTTGAAGCAGTAGTTTTCTCTCAAGTCCTTCTTCACTTGACCATCAACCATTTCACAAACAAATTTAATGCTTTCAGCATGGGATATTGTACCAAACTAGCAGTGACTCATTGTTAACAACTAGCTGGTGGCCGAGGCAAACCATCTGTTTTCAATGCTGCTCTGATTAGATCTCTCTGCTACATCTGATATCTGGAACTATCAATTAACTTTATAAATTAACCATTGATGTTCCATCTGAGGTTTTTCTTAGTGAAATGATTCTAGATCTACTCATTTCTCTGACTCTTTTCTGTTATATGGAATGGTTCTATCTCCCCAACCTTTGTCTTCATCAGTATATGAAGTGTAGGTTCCTTTTCATTTGCTTTGAATTATTTAATTTCTTCTTGTCAGTTTAATTGTCTCATCTATGCTGACAATATATTATCTTGTTCTGGATGACCCAATGCATGAACCTCTTTGCAAAGTGCTTTCAAAGGGTCTTGGTCAGGCTCCCCCATCTCAATCTGAACATAAGAAAGCAGAGGTGTCTGTGTTGCGCCCTAACCATCCCATCTTCTCTCTTTCCATCTCTATTTTATTTTCAGGGCTGTAGGCTGTGGGCCTGCTCTGTAGTGACAAACCAAGGAATCCAGATCAAGGAAGAACCCTCTTTATGTATTTTCATCAATAAAACCACTAAAAAGCATAGCTTTCTTTGAATTACTGAAATGTTCCTTAAGCTTCTCCTGCTCTTCACACACTATTCATACTGATTCAGATCTTCTCCAAAGCATCCCTCCTCCTCTCTATTATACATCTCTATACTAGCTGGAGCACTGAAGCAGTCGGTGCGAGCTTGAATGGACTCCGGGGGATGGTAGAGGACAGGAAGGCCTGGAGGAACGTTGTCCATGGGGTCGCGATGGGTCGGACACGACTTCGCAACTAACAACAACAAATACTAGCTGGATATCCAGAGAAGTTTCCGTTACTGTTGCACTGGGTCTCCTATAACCATACTCAGTTATTTTGAATATTTGCTTGAGGCTCAAATGCCTTATGCCTAACCTGATTGTGATCCTCCTACTAAAATAGCCACAATTATATGATAATCTTTTCTCACCTGGAATCAGATTCCATAATCTGATTTATCAACATTTTAAAAAGGACTATAAACATTTCTCTGTTATGGACCTTCACAAAGGTGATCTAATAATCACTTCTCTAACCAAAATGCAGTGTGTTATTGTACCAAAAATTTAATGCTGTATTTGGGTTGTGTCTACTTATGAAGGTGACTAAAACAGTTACTGAGATTCTATTTTGAGAGTTGTGTTAACTTTGACAGATGGAGTTGCTATAACAGAAGACTCTTTGATTTGGGTAGAAACTTAAAAAAAAGTAGGGTGCATTTAATGAATTTACTTCTAGGATCATGCAAATATATTCACAAGCAATTGTATTGCTTTATAACACCCATATTAAACCCTTACTCATTGTGATCAAAGGTAGAACTTATATGTCTTTTTAAATATATGTGTAAAGGTCATTCCTATGCATCTGAAGCCTTTTGAATACTGAACTAGGGAGTGATAGTGTGTGGATTGCAAATTGTGAGCTTGTGTACATATGTGAAACATTTGTAAACTGCCTACTAAGTCTTTGATGTAGAATTTAATATTATATGAATGACTTAGAGCTGAAAACTGCCTGGGATGGAAGAGAATGATCAGGCCCCACAGAACGTAACAGTTTGACGACCCTGAATTTCAGATAGTCCAGTAAAAAACCTACTAAGGAGAATCACCCCCTCTGTTACTGCTCCAATGTTGACAACTTGGGCACTATGTCCATCTCTCCTCCAGAGTACTCTGCTCTAGGTCCTGTCCCCTAGGCAACACCGTCCTTGCATTCCAGACGTCTCCTGTGTTTTTGCTGCCCAGGAGATAATATTCATGGCTACCAGACATTTGCGTCAGTGACAGATAGTCTCAATGCCATCATGCCCCAGCTTGGCTCAATAAAGAACTCAGGAGGCAGAAGGAGCTGGGCAGATTCAACAGAAGAGCCAATCCACCTCATCCAGGCAGCAAGACTTCCCTACACACATCCTGAGCTACCAAGCGAGATCTGGGAACAGTGCCTCAGCCTGAACTCTTACACACAGGCGAGAACAATTTTTTTTCTTCGAAGGAACTTCACACAACCTGCATCTCATTCCCTTGTGCCTGATGGATCAAGGCTCTCTGCACACCTGGACCAGGATGAACTCCATGCTGATCCTGCAGCTGATTTTGCTGGGTCCTGCTGCTGTTGCTGGCTGCAACAGGGATACTGACAGGCCACTCATCCTGGCTAAAATCAAGGAACATTTCCTGGACTTTCTTGGTCCTGTCCCCCCAAATGAAAGGATCCAAGGAGGACAAAGGGGGCTCAACAGGCGGCATACCTTGGACACAGCAGTGACTCGCAGCTTGGAGGAAGAAGACATATCCCAAGTGATTGCCTTCCCAACCCAAGGTAAGCAGAACTATGATTCAAGGGATCCTGGGGAGTTTAAAACCCAAAGAAAAAGAATGCAATCATTATTTTATCATCTAAGCCATTTCAACAGATGCAGGAACAAGCACTGAGGTTAAGCTCATGTTGTGGATCCTGCACAGAGCAGAGGGTTGGACTAGATGATCTTTTAGGTCATGTCCAACTGTATGATTCTATGAAATCAAATAGCAGTGAACTTCATGCTAGAGATGTACACACAAACACACACATTTTTATTTTATTCCAGCTATAGCAGAAATTTAAGCCAGATTCAGCAATTCAAATCCAGCTGATGTTGCCAGTGTGGGAGCTCTCATGTATCCTGGTGGCTTTTCAATATTTCACTTTTCCTGTAGATATGCATTCCAGTTTTCTTTCTAGTTGTTCAGAAGTCCCACAGTATTTAATGTAATTAACAGATCTTTACATGATCTTAAACATAGGTTTAATTGGATTCAATTGGATTATTTACAGATAACAAGATATAGTATTTCAACCACAATGTCATATCCTTTTATTTGAGAGTTAGTCTCGGTGAGGCTTACTTCAGAATTGGTAGGTAACACTGTAATGTGACTTCATAATGAACTTGCAACCTTAAGATTTTTGTTACACTAACATAAACCAACTATTTTAGATTCTGCAGGTGCTTGTGTGTAGAATTGCCTCCTTAGGAAATATCTTTGAAAGAGATCTCAACTTTCCACAATTCAGATTACTGACATGGGTTTATGTCTGAATAGGAAATGAAATGTAATGATGGTATGCAGAAAAAAATGGGGAGGGTAGAGGAAGTCAATTTAAATTCCATAAAGGGAGAAATGACTCATTGGAATCATGTGAACTTTGAATATTTTCACTCTTGCACATACACATACTCTTTGACAGCTTTGCTAGTGTTGCTGTATCTGAGCTGCAAAAATCCAGATTTCCATTTTACAGGAAGAAAGAATTATGGTTTTCTGTATCTCTTTTCTGCCATCTAGTGGCTGTCCAGATTTTGGCAGCCCAGTTTTGGCAGCTCTAGTTTCCTCAGCACTTTTCTTTGGAATTTATTTAGTATTAATATACAGGTCTGCATTATGAATACATATGTATTAATGCACAGATGAAAAAACTTCAACAGTAAGCCAGGCAATATTTGTATGGGATTTAGTTTCTACAACTGCAAGATTTTGCTGTCGTGTCACATGTAAACATATAATCAGAAAAATTCTTTTTCTGAAAAACAAATGTTATTAAAAGGCCTGAACTTATGCCTTTTAATAACAATGTGCAAGTCAAAACAGGTGGTATCAGTTTCTTCCTGATTTTTTTTTTTTTTTTTGCTATCACAGCTTAACACTGCTCTCCTCCTACAGTGTAAGCAATCCCAGCCAGTTATTAATGTAATAAAGAACTTGGCTGCATTTTTGTACCTGCCCTAATAAAGAGAAAGGAGACTTTGGAGTCATCAGCACTTGTTCTTCCTTCCTTCACTTTTTGTTCTTTCATTCTAGGAGAAATGATAGCCTACAATATCTAATGCTGAGTCCCTTTTCCTCTTTTGCAGAGGTACCCTGTGAGCCACTTCAGCCAGATGAGCTTCCAGAGGATGAGGGAGTTTTCACCCACATTTTTCAACCTTCAATACATATCCTGAGTCGTGAGGTGACATCAGCCCAGCTGTGGTTCTACACAGGCCCTGTGATCGTTCAGAACAACCCCTTAGAAGATACCTCCAACAACTCTTTCCCAGAGATACTGACCCTCTCTGAAGAAGGCCAGGTTCCTCTAGCTACCATGGCAATGCCAGCTCCTGAGGGGTGGACGGTCTTTCATTTTAGAAGATCCTTCTTCCATTACCTTTCCCAGAATGTATTTGTGCTCTTCATTCGTTGCCTAGGCTGCCCCTGTGTGGCTGATGCTGAAAAGATGCCCTTCCTTGTTGCAACCACCAAACCCAAGGCACGAGACCGGGCCCGGCGTTCCTCAAAAAGGTTTCTAGCTAGTATCGCTTTCCTCCAGCATAATGCTACGTCCAATGACAACTGCCACCGCAGCTCCATCAGCATCTCTTTTGAAGAACTAGGATGGGACTATTGGATCGTGCATCCTAGGAGCTTTATGTTTCATTACTGTCATGGAAGCTGTTCTGGCGTCCAGACATTGATTCCCAACTCCCAGAATTGCTGTGTTGCCTTGTCAGCCACAATGCAGTCTCTGAGACTCCTTATCACCTCAGATGGTGGCTACTCCTTCAAGTATGAGACAGTGCCCAACATCATCACTCAGGACTGTGTCTGCATATAGCAATAACTCAGCTTTAGCAATATAATGCTCTCCTAAAGGAAAACTATTGTCTTGCTCAGATCTGTTCACTCTAGACCAGGGGTCTCCAAACTTGGCAACTTTAAGATTTGTGGACTTCAACTCCCAGAATTCCTCAGCCAGTCAGGCTGGCAGGGTAATTCTGGGAGTTGAAGTCCACAAGTCTTAAAATTGCCAAGAGTCTAGACCCTCTGCAACAAGATATCTTCTTCACATGAACCCAGAACTAAAGTATTTCTACTCCAGGGCTTAATAGTGCCAGTGCTTTATCTTGTCAATGTGAAGACTGGCACCTTTGGCCTTCACAGCCAGATTTGGAGGCATCACATCTCATTTGCCCTTGGATTTTATTAACAGTAGCTAAAATC
The DNA here is from genome assembly GCA_032468235.1 of Pseudoxyrhopus heterurus. NCBI lineage: Eukaryota > Metazoa > Chordata > Lepidosauria > Squamata > Pseudoxyrhopus > Pseudoxyrhopus heterurus. The sequence goes on along the minus strand of JANHJO010003792.1, from coordinate 25,457 downwards.
AGAACGGAGAACTAAGACTGGGGTGGAGAAGCTGCTTAATTTTCCGCTTTTGTATTGTTCACTCAAAAGTGCCTCTGCTTAGTTGATCTCCCACCCACAGTAATTTCAGGTTGGAGAGGGTGATATTGAGCAGATAGGAAGGGATATGATAAATAGTCCTCCTCCTCCTCCTCCTCCTCCATCTCCATTTGTTCCCTCCTGATGACAGCCCACAAGGAAAGCAAATGCATGCATGTATTGTAGTTTTGTCTGTCTTGAATCTGTATCTGTGAATAGAACAAGAAGTGCAGTCCTGTTTCCCAAAACTAGAAAGGATAAACTCTCCTTTCTAGTTTTGAGCCTGAGATAAAGAATAGGGGTGGTGGAAATTCTTATTAATCATAGAACAGCCATATACTCTTTCAGTTAACTTGCCCTGCAATTTTTCTGAATTCTAGTGTCTGAATGCTTCCTTTTATAAAATGGAAATAAATGCCCATTTTTGATGAACGATTAATGATCCTCAGTCCTGACATGCGACATTTTCACTGTCTCTTTCTTTGCTCATGCTCTTTCAGACAATTTAGCCTTGGGATTCTACAAACACCAAGAGGAAACTTGCAGCAGACTGCTTAGCTTCTCAGCCACCTCCTTATTTGTCGAACGAACCAAAGACTAGGGAATAGGACATATACATACATTCTGATAAGAGTTATGAAGACTCTTATACAACTATTGTATGTGTATATGTATATGTATACATATATGCACACATACACATATATATATATACAGTGTATATGGTCTATATACAGTAGTTCTTATCCGAATACTGGGAGAGCAGGAAGGTGGGCCTATTTTAGAAATATTTAAAAATCTCTAATTTAAAAAAAGAGCCAGTTGAATGCAGCAAGTACAGAGAGTTCTCAACTTACAACCATTCATCTAGCAACTGTCTGAAGTTACAATGGCATAGAAAAAAATGACTTATGACCAGTCCTTGCACTTACAACTATCACAGCTTCCTCACAGTCAGATAAGGAATCAAGGGAAGCCAGATTTTCTTAATGACCACATGATTCGCTTAACAACTGCAATGATTTTGCTTAACAACCTTGGGCAAAAAAGGTCCTAAAATCAGGCATGATTCACTTAACAACCGCCTTACTTAGCAATGAAATTCTAACCCCAATTATGGTTTTTAAGTCGAGGTCTACCTGTTTAGCTTTGTTTAGGAATTGGTGGTGTCTGCCTTTGGCAGTAGATATCGTCCCTCGATAAATATTCCACCCGAGGAGGAAAATTTCAATTTCACTATTGAAATGGATGAAATAGAAGTCAATTGGTTTAAACAAGCACTGAGGATGGGATGGACATCTGGAGTGGAGGCTGAAAGAAGCCCTGCTTGCAGCTAGAGAGTATCCTTAATCAGAATGTGGTGAGGTGGCCTTGCTTTGTGAAACTGCATCCTAATCAATCCTAATGAAAGCCCAATTAAAAAATCATTCCAAAACAATGACAGTTATAATAAAAGCTTTATTCTCTAAAAGAACATTCTCAATGCTATTCAGTTGTTGTTTTTAAAAGATGCCACTCCTGGGACAGATTGTGCTCACTTTACTAAACAGAAAAAACAGTCTAATGAATGTCAGGAAAAAAATGCTTTTCATTCTTGATTTCATATAGGTATTTCAGTGTAAATTCTTGCAGGTAAGTTTCAAGGTATTTGTTGAAGAGAAGGAAGCATCCGGGAGAGGATCGATTTGGCTGCAAACTCCCAAGTTAGCACTAGGATACAGACATAACAGGATGAACTGTTTAGCCAACTGTTTAGCTTGAGCTCCTAACTCTACTCTGGAGCCTGGTTATATTCTGCAGGTAATACCAAGTTTTGTCAATAGATGGCTCCCAAGGCTGATGAACAGAAAATAAGAGTTCCTTCATCTTGATTCCCCTACTTGGCAGATATTGACTTGATACTGCAGAGTTCAGTGAAAGCAGTGTTTGTTGACAGAGAGCCAAAAGGAGCAATCTCTTTCAAGATTTCATAGGCAGGGCAGAATGACACCATGTCATTCTGTAACTATGTGCACCACCCCATTTCAGCCTAGCATGCAGCGCAAACTCAGCCTGCGATGAATCTAGAAGCTTCACTTGAATAAACCATAATTCATTATTTGTAAGTAAATGCATCCAGGTATACACCACCACCGTCTTCCCTATGACCAAGAAGTATTTCTTGCAGGTATAAGAACAAGGGATTTAGGAGGCAAGTTTCCTTCATGATAAGTAAAAGCACTGTCTCATTCCTCTCCCCAACTTTAGTAGGTTATGCTGGAAAATATAGTTCTAGTCATCACACACCAAAAAGCATGGAAGGTAGGATGGGAAAGCTGTGAGAAAGGTGCATGGGTAGGTACAGATTCACTGACAGGAACAGTTAGGTTACTGTGATCTAACTTGTAGGAAAGGTATGTAAGAGTGAACAGCAGTCAAGGCCTCTCACCCTCCTGCCCATGCTTGCAATAGGTTGACCATTGTGTCACATATTGGAGTACATTGTACCTATTCTTCAGGCCCTACAGTGGTTACCAGTAGGTTTGTTGGTGCAAATTCAAATAAAACCCTAAATGCAATGACTTGGTGCTTAGGTGCCTCCAGGATTGCTTTCCCCTACCTGAACCGGTGCATCAAAGGTTCATCTCACAAGCTCTCGATTGCACCCCTTTTGTGAAATGAGAAAAATTAAAACCAGGAAGTGCAGTTTGTCAGTTGCTTAACCTACCTTGTGTGGAATGGTCTCCCTATAGATTTAAGACTTGCACCATTCTTTGTAAAATTCTGAAGAGAGGGGTATTTTTCCAAAGAACATCTGGTTGAATAGTTTGCTATTGCCATCTATATTTTACTTTGAATTACTTATATCAAGCTATTGTTTGTTACAAATTATTTTTCATGTTTACTTTTAATAATTGTTTTAATTTTTACCATGAGCCTTTAATTGCTGGGAGTTTTTATTGTCTTGTAAACTGCCATCCATCTCTATTAATTAAATTTGTACAGAAGGAAGATAACTGATCGTCTGAATAATTCATTTTATTCATGTGTAGGACAGACCAATCCCTTCAATGTTTTTAAGGGACCATGGTCCTACAAGTTCAGGAAGACACTTGGCTTGAGGGAAGATGATCATTTTCCACAGGCACAATTTCAAAACAACTTTGCAAGAAAACTACCTTTGGTTGCGTCCTTATGGCTTAAATGCTGCTTTTCAATCTGGGGCTATTTCCTGCTTCCTCCCTGTCAGGAAGATTGGTTTGACTGATTGGCAAATCAATCAAAAACACTGAATTCTGGAAGAAATCAGGACCAGCAAAAGGATTTTTTTTTAACACAACACGTAATTCAATTTTAAGATTTGCTATCATAAGATATGGAGATGGCTACCAGCTTGGCTGGCTTCCGAAAAAGTTTAGACCAGTTTATGAAAATCAGGGAGGTTAGTTAATGACTGTTTGCGTTGATGACAGCATTACTGCCCTTAAGGCCACCTGCTGGGAGACCTGTGGGCTTCCTTGTACAGTTGGTTGAGCACCATAAGGAAACTGATCAACTGGATGGGACAAAGATCCTGTCTGACAGGATATTGCTTATATTCTTATACTGTTCCCTGGCAATGATTGGATTTTGCATCCTCCCAGATCTTGGCAACACACTCCCTGAGAAATGCTTCTGTGTTAAATTGGCCACAACTCTTACCCAGGATAAGGCACTTAAGACACCCCAGCTCCATCTTAATAGCCGCCATCTTAGTAAAGCTACCCTAAAATTCACAGCACACTTCATGACTTTTTATGAAAATAAGATTGAAATAGGTGCATTAAGCCTCAACGTGTTAAACCTATCTTCCTTTTTTTTTAGGCAAATAACCCAATTAACCCTTCAAACAATATACATAAATCTACACACACACACACACACACACACAACCATTCCTATGGTGTTGGAAAGTCCCAAACATTTTAAGGATTTAACCCAGCTGCAAAATAACGATGCATTTTCCTGCCTCACAATATTTATTGATTTGCTGGGATCCGCATGTTTTCCCCGCTGTGAAGTTAGTGAGGTTTTAGAGTATAACCAAGGCATTCTAATCGTTCATAACTGTGCAAACCTTCCTACTAATTACACTTTTTCCCTGCAAAAAGAGTCAAGACATCAGGATTGCTATAAAAAAAATCTTGATTTTTTTACCAAATATATATATATATATATAAAAAAAATTGTATATATTATACATCCATATAAAAGAACAAAAATTCATAACCGGTCTGGTAAATTATATATAAAAAAATTAAAAACATAAAAAAACATTTCATGTCTTCTCTGAGATGACTCAAACGTGACTTTGGTTCCCCTGCCACTCAGGAGGAACCGAGCACAGCCCCCCACAGAGGGCAAGGAAGGCAGACGCTGCTCAACAGCCAGCATCTTGGAATGCAGCAGAATTATCTTTGGCCCAACCACCAATCTCTTCCATTATCTGGTGGTCAGGGAAGAGGAAACAAAAGATGAGGGAGTTTGACTTGTGCGCGCAGATGAATCCTGAGCAAAATCCTGGAAAGTTGGAGATATCCTCTTATATACATAAACTGAAATAATACAAAGTATAAAGGAGACAATTGCTATGTAGCTAATAATCCAGTACCGTTGGAAAGAGAGGTGAAAAAAGACAAAGTGTCCTCTAGGTAGAACAACAGTACCTTTACAACATGTATAAAAGTAAAAAAAAAAAGTTTCCCTTTTAGGCCATAAAAAGACACACATATAAAGACTTATGAAAGTAATCACTACAGCTGCCCCATCCACCCAGATCTGGAACCTGGGGACTCATATTATCTTCTTTTCGCTTTCCTTCCACAGAAATAGGAACGGAGCATATTCTCATCCCCTGATTCTTCCGGTCAGAGTACTTCCAAACATCAGGCTTATTTATGTGCATTTATGTACATGCTTTCAGTTTCCTCCATTTCCTCTTGTCATCTGGGCGGTTGTCCAGTGCTTCAGAGACCTGGAAATAAGAGGAAAAGGATTTTAGTCTCTGCACACCCCCTTCATTATTTCTTGTGAGTTCCCAGCTTTCCTGGGATATATGATTCTGCCTCTTCACACCATACACATGGCTGAGATTTATCCATCAGCATCCATGAATGTCTTTTTTTTCTATGCCAGACTTTACGTGCCTGTCCTAGCAAATGATGTATTTGAACCCATGGAAACGGCAAAACAGGTGGCAATTCAAACCTCATGGAGAAAGTATGAGAGGTCCTGTTGTCACTGTAGCCTTCAATGAGGGGTCCTTGGTGCTCTCTGAGCTTGGCTGTTGTCTTGCGGATGTGTCATCACCCAACGTAGGCAACATGTAGTGAAACGTCTGCAAGGCAACAACCAAGCTCAGAGAGCATCAAGGGCCCCTCATTTCAACCCTGAGTGACAAATATTCCCCTTTATCAGTAGTCTTTAATAAAATTACTTGGAAAAAAGGGAGAAATTCTGAGAAGCGTACAGATTACTGATGCAATTAAAAAAAAAAAGATTAAAACCACCCCAACCATTCCCGCTCAGTATCAGATTTGGCCTTCCATCATGCCACTCACCATCCTGAGAAGACCCACTTAATGAGAAAAACTGTTAATTGTCCCAGGCATATTGCACAGAGAGCTTAGAGCAGGGATCCCACTGTGGGCCGTACCAGGATTTTGTTTGCCCCTGGGGGGACGTGGCCTAGGCATCACAGCTGACTGGGTGGTGGGGGCGGGGGTAGGCCAGTGCTACATGGGCTGATGCCTTGCCATCTCCAGGACATCCCCGTGGGGAAATTCTGGGCCTATCATGGGCTGGATGCAGACCTCTGGCCATGTGTTTGACACCACTGGCTTAGAGGCATGCTTGGCTCAGAGAACTTGTAAGTGGACTCAACAGCTAACAGCCCCAAGAAACCAACCATTCACACCAATTACTTTTTAAGCATAATCACATTCAGACTCAGAATATGGGCTCCTGCCAAGATAGCCCATTCTTGCCCATCGATGGTGGACTTTTTCTAACACACTGGCACTGACCTCCAAACAAAACCTTGTTCCACATCCCCACTTACCACTAGGTCGTTCACAAGCTGCCCCTTCCTTCTCGTGGGCCAAGTTGAAGCGATTCTGCTCCGCAGCCAGTCCATTAGATTCAGGGCTGCTACTTCGCAGAGGGCTGGCCATACCCTCCGGCTGCAGTTGGAAGGCCATTTCTAGATGCTCCTGGGCTACCCTCAGGTGCTTACGCAGTCGCTCCAATTCGTGGCTGGGGAGTCTTGATGTCACAGGGTAACGCTCGGCAGCCATGCTCTCTCCCCTGTAACCCAATTTCCCCTTGGCCAATTGGCCCTTGGAGGGATGTTTCTTCAGAGAGTGGTAGGTTGGAGGTGCAGAGGGATCCTTCTGAGGATATTGGGGCTTTGGGGGTGGAGCATCGTCCTTAAGGCCACGGAGTGCATCCCGGATCCCCCCACAGCCCAGGTGGAGGAGCTCACAGATATTGAGAAGCAGGCAGAGCCCACTCACAGCATACATGATGAGGAGGAAGATGGTTTTCTCAGTGGGGCGAGAGACAAAGCAATCCACAGTGTGAGGACAGGGGCTGCTTTTGCATATATAGGAAGGGTTAACCTCAAACTGGTAGAGCATATATTGCCCCATCAGAAAGCCCACCTCAAAGGCTGAACGGACCAGCAGCTGCAGCACATATGCTGTCATCAAACCATCCTTTTTGATGCGCTGGCGGCCATCATGTTTCTGGCTGTCAGGCTCCTTCACCTCCTTCTCAGGCTCAATCTCCTCAAAGATCATGGGGTCCTCCTCCCCATTGTCCTCTGCCTCCTCATAATCACGGGCAGCACCATGTCGCACCACAGGTGCCCGGCTTTTTCGAGGAGGTTGGCGTGAAAGCCGGTGCAGTGCGAAGCCCAGGTACATCACCGAGGGTGTGGCTATCGTAATGATCTGGAAAATCCAGAAACGGACATGCGAAAGGGGGGCAAAGGAATCATAGCAGACATTTTCACAGCCTGGCTGCTGTGTATTGCAGACAAACTTGCTCTGTTCATCGTAGTAGATAGACTCGCCACCGACAGCAGTCAAGACAATACGGAAGACAATCAACACTGTCAGCCACACTTTTCCCACAAAAGTTGAATGCTGGTTGATCTCCTCAAGGAGGCGAGTCAGGAAGCTCCAGCTCATTTTGGCTCAGCGTAGGCCTGCAGCCAAGATACATAATAGGCAAAAGGTTAAACTGAGAGAAATTTGTCAGTGTATTCCACTCTAGAAGTCAGGGGAAAGGTCTCTGCCTCACCCATCTCCATCCACCCCTGGAAGCATAAAGCATTAGGGGAACCCAAAATAATAAAGTATTGGAGATAAGAAAATAAAAGGAAAATATTAAAGGACACAAACAGAGCAATCCTGGAATGATAGCAATATGGAGAGCCAGCCTTATGACCTGTACAGGACAAAGAAGTTATTTTTCCCTTCTTTTCCTTTCATCTCTCACTGCCCACAATAATAGGAATTAACTGCAGAAATGTCAGAGTTGATGAATCTCAGAGAAATGCTCAGGGAGATGTCAGCAGAGAAAGGGGCTTATGAATCTTTGATCTATGACCTTCTTTGACAAAACACAACTCCAGACGACTTTATTTTAATCCCTAACAGGGATGAAACAACAGCACTTTTCTAATGCTGCATGGCAGAGATCCCCAAGAACACATCTGCCATCCTACCCCAAAGGTGTCTTCGCCTGCACCATTTTCTACCCCACACATAGCCCCTTCTGTAACATCTGAAGGGAAATAAACACCCGGCCTTTTCTACTACTTTAAAACTTCCTTCCTTCCTTTTAACAAAACTACGTAACATCAGCGTCATGTCATCCAAAACTGTATTTGTTTGTTTATATATTATTGTAAGCAATAACTTCAAGGTTTTTTTTTCAAATGCTAGTAAGAAAACTTTCCCAGGAAATTCAACAGTTTCAGATTCTGAACTTTTTCCTTTGAATCCTCATGGGCTTCAGAACATGCTTATGAACTAAAATACTTGCTCTCTTGTTCCTTGATTTCAAGTGCATATTTTTCAAAGGCAAATCAGTTGCATTCAAATGCTACAGTGGGCTACCCAAACCTTTTCTTTAGATTTGATTTTTTTTAATGAATAAGATTTCAGGAGATCACCAACTACAAGCTCTCAGTGGAACCTCTTGATGTGAGATTTTTGGCAAGAGCCACTTCATTGAACTTCACATCCAGGAAGAACTTAACAGTAAACAACTTCCAATATTGGAAGAAAATTCCAATGCACCATGAACTAATTTCAGTTCAGGACTAATTTTATTTATAAGGTGTCGTACATTTAGCTACTAGCTAAAATAATCTTTAAACTTCCCCTTAGAAACAAAGTATTTAATCAATATTTATCCAAACACAACTTCTACTTAAAAGATGAGGAAATTCTCAGATTTGAAAATGGATTTCCCCCAATCTTCCCAGTATCTTTCCCCAGGCCTTCAGAAACCACTGAAGCCAAACGATATCAAGCTTAGTTTCATTTCCTTAATAAAATTAACTTCATATTTGAAAACCTCTCTACACATGAAAACCCTAAAAACACATGAATTTATAGAGGCAAAGTGACAAGAAATGCAAAATTGGCCATGGATTCTTACCAGTTTAACATATATTGGCTACCATACATTCTTTAAAAGGTGGCAATTTATCACCTCTAGAACAGACTAAGAAAGCAACTTTTTCCCCTCCCTCTTTTCTCAAAGCAAATCTGTGGTCAAGTGAAGCATCAGAAAAGTCTTCTATCACTACTGGCAGCTTCAAGGAATCCAACTCTGGTAGGATATGGCACCTAGGAGGAGAAGGCACCTCTCTTCAAGTCCTCGTCTAAGCTTCCTCTCTCAACTTAATTTCTCTAAAGCAGAGGTGTCAAACTGGATTTCTTCAAGAGCTGGATCAGCATTGTAGTTCTCCGTGGGCCGGCGGGTGGCGGATGGGGAGGGGGGATGGATGCCTCCTGCAGCACCTGCTGGCCAAAACGGGGCATGGGGGGCTGCACATGCCCCCCACCCACAGCCCGTTTTCACCCTCCATGGCCTCCTGCAGCACTTTGCCGGCCCAAAACAGAGCCTGTTTTGGCCAGCAGAGACACCACGGGCCAGTTCTTTGGCATTTCCAGGCCAGCCCCATGGGCCAGATCTAAGCACCCTGCGGGCCAGACTCGGCCCACGGGCCTTGAGTTTGACAACCCTGTTCTAAAGGAAAAAACAAAGGCACAATGCAGGAGTCTATGTTTCCTTGCAGCTGGATTCATTGCAAATTTCAACCCTTCCTCCTCTAGATAATTGTAATCCTTCTCCCCAACAATGCTTTTTTTGCACCAAAACCAAAGTGCAATTCCAGCACATGGACACCATCTCCTTAAAAACTCATATGTAGACATCACAACACTTCATACACAAGGCTGAAGAGAGGTGAAGCAAATCAACCAAACTGGACAGAAGCAATTAACTGCAAGGGTGAATTTTAATAGACTTTTCTTTTTCCTGTTCCTTCACTGTCCATTTAGCCCTAAAATCCATGAAAGAGGTTTGGCGAAAGCAACTTCTGCGAGTCAGTATGTCTTAGTTGTTGGATGGATGCCACATCCTGGTAGACTGGGATGGGCATGACGCTTCAGTGCTCATGCACAATGAATGTGTCCTGAAGTAAGGGAGGTACCCACAAAAGGATGCCACATAGTAGAAACTGTAATCCTAAGGCATAGTTCTGTTCTTCATTCATGCTATCTTGCTTGCTTGCCCAAGTCAAAGGTAGCAGGCTCCCTAATGCTCTCTGTTTATTGCTTTCAGCACCATAATCTACCTTAATATAATTGAGGATCAAACACAAAGCAGTGAAACCAAGTTTCCAGATGGGACTAGAGACCTGATCAAGAAGCAAATCAAAACCCTTGACTTTGCCAATCACAAGGTCTAGAATAGATCATCTCAGTTCCACTTGTAACTTCCTGCCCCCTCCCCCAAAGAAATCTCTTTTCAATCAACTGATGAGTGCAGTCACTGCAGGAGACATCCCAGTGATCTACCTCCCAACATGGTGACTGGACATTATGATTGGATCACCACAGTGTAGCTATCAGACTAGCTTAAATGCCTGAGAAAGAAAGGTTTTTCATTGCATTAAGCATGAAAACTCCAACTATGTAATTTCTTTTACCTTACTAAAGGATGAGAGCTCATTGGCTATGAGTTCTGTATAAACCCTTCATACATTTTAGTAGTATGATCTACTCTGTAGATCTAGAAACAGTCAAATGTAATCATTTAATCCCTGTTGCATTTAATTTACAATCAGGAAACTTTGGGTGATAACATAGGGTCATCTGGAAGTAATGAAACAGAAGCAATGGCAAATGCTTTCATTCTGTACCCTCCTTAATAACAGGAAAATTTGCTTAGGTCTACCCACCCTCTCCAGATGATGCTCAAGGATACAATCAGCGCAATATTTTAAATAGTCTTCTGCTTTGATTTTGTATTTGTATTTTTTCTTATCCTTGAAATGAGAAAAGATCCTTAGTGATAAAAGAAAGGGATTATTTCTAAAATGTTCATGTTAACAAACAATATATTGGAGAAAGTTAAACATTTTGCTAATTTTAAAGTGACAATCCTCAGAGTGTGACCAATTAACTTAATTCAATGGGGTTAGGGCTGGTACACACTGGACTGTTTAATCAATGTCATATATTTGGAGGTACCTATGCCTGTAGAATGCATTATAAATTGTTCAGAAAACGAGTCTCTGTATTCATAGAAACTCACTTTATTACAGGATTTGGATTCCCCAATACTTGATTTTTTAAAATAACAAATGAATAACACATGATGAGTAACACATGAAACATCAGTCTTTCCTATTTCCAAACTGAGTGTTCTACCCTGAATCAGTTTATCACCATTACTATATAATTAAATCCAGCTGACTAATCCAACAGGAATATTATCACTTATTTACCTAATCAACACTAAGGAGCAAAAGAAACAGAAATTTGGATGTCTGCCAGAAAATAAGTATAGCGGAATGAAAATAAACTAAAGCACACACAAGGTAACTCAAATGCATAGGACAGAGAGCAGAGTGTCCGAATCAGGTGGGGAGAGAGTGGAAGCTGAAAAGGACTAACTGAGGCAGGTGATCAGTGTTATCTTACACTCAGATTTTAAGTATCTCCTTTAAAGAGAAAGGATATCCTCCCTCACTTCATAACTCATCCTTTATAGCAATAAAAACATTCAAAATACACTGGTTATCAAGGTGTGGATGGAGCTACAAAACACTTTAAAGCATGCTAGTAAGCATTTGGTGTTTTTCTACTTAACGGGTAAATGTTTCATTCCAGAGACAGCGGAAGATTGATTTGAATCTATTGCTAAACACCAGCAAAAATGACTTTACCACCAAGCACTCTCTTTCTTTAAGTGACACATCTGAAATGGAGAAAGTTTGCAGGTAGCAAACAGTGAATTTGTGTGTACGAATGGCTGCAAGCTTTGTTTTATTTCCAAGACACAAAACAAGGTCGTAAATCTCATTAAATACCTCACCCCCATCTCTGGATGGTAAAACTTGTAGTAAATAAAACAAATTGAAGGAGATCCTGGGAGCTTATCAGGCTCCCACTTCCATGCTACATGGAAACACTCCACTTAAACATTTCTACGCAAGGAGTATTTTGTGCTCAACTATGTCCAAAAAACCCCTTCAAGGATCACTGCCTTGTTGTGGCGAGGGGGCTTGTGTAGCTCAGTGAAGCTATGAGCTATGCCGTGCAGG
>JANHJO010003791.1:50491-63243 GCA_032468235.1 Pseudoxyrhopus heterurus | reverse complement strand
CTTCACTGAGCTATGCAAGCCCCTTTGCCACGACAAGGCAGCGGTCCTTGAAGAGGTTAAATGTCATATTTTTCTAATTAAATTCAAAAGAACTTTAATAAGTTTTACTGGATTATGCCAGTATTATTTTATTAGCATAGTTATAAGAATAAAATGGAAAACAATCCTAACATTTATCAGTTCAGGTGATATAGAATAGAAAGAAACACTGGACCACTTTTTCTTTGTTTTATGGATTTGGAATTGGACCATAACTATTTTTTAATCTTGGAATCAGGTAGTGTTTTATCTTCTTGTCTGGGAGGTGAATAACAAATAAACCATTTCCTGTTAGAAATATATTTTTAATTCTTAATTTTGTTACATATATTTATCAAATTTAGGTACTTTCCAGTTTTTCTTCATGTGGGTTATGGAAGGTTTTCTTCCTGTTTTTATGGAATGGAAAATTCCATAAAAATAGCAAAATGAGTTTTATAGCATTATCTCACATGTTATGCCTTTGCTTAGCTCAACTACCTTAGCAATCTTCCAGATGGCCAAGTTAAAACAATATTCACTTGTCCTTGAATTTGGTAAAAATTGCGTTATTGGTGATCCCTATCCTACCACAATAATAATGTGGTGAATGGTGCTCTCTATCCTATTTATTGCAGGTTAAATTAAGAAAATGGCCCAAGTGTTATCTGCAATGTGGACCCCATCCCCCAATCATTGTCCTTATTGTAAGTTGGGATTTGTATGGATGAATAAAGGCAATTCAGCAATTTTGTCTGGATTAAAAATACAAAGGATTAAAAACCTGAAGGTATGGGATGTTGAGGGACGGAACTGTTCTGATATTCCCACAATTCCTCCACTATGTTTGGGACTTGTTGCTCAGGTTTATTTCTAAACATGGATTTAGTATTTTTTTTGAACAAATGTTGGAACCATTTGAGAGGAAAACAACAATCACAACTCAGTTTAGTTTACAGGTTAAGAGCATAGAAAAGGGTAAGGGGTAAAGCAAGGGGAGATTAATAATAGACAAGTTTTCTCATTCTATACGTTTTGATATATAGAGAATTTATTATTGCTCATGTCTTTCTTTTCTTGATTTTTTTCCTGCATTTTAATTCCAGATTTGCAAATATGCATTAATGCTTTGATGTTAGCTGCTATTTAATGAATAAACATCAAACTATATATTTTCAAGTTGTACTGAATGACATCAGTGCTGCTCTAACTTTAATATAAGAATTGATTGGGAGTGTGCTGAGTGCAGACTAAATTGGAAATCACTCACATTAATTTTCCAATGCATCTTATATGTTCTATGCACGTTGTTTATCATGGACATAAATCTTTGGCACATTCAAATACACGAATACACCAGGAATGGAACTTTATGTCACCATGTCACATACATGGTTCTTCTAATGTTTCTATTCTTACAAGCACATGATTGTTTTTCTAAAGAAGAAGAAAGTCACTTTGTACTGATCATACTGTAGGAGTTCCACTATTTTCACAAAAAATGTATTGGAAAGAATCCCAAACAGACATTGCTACTAGGCTTGTCAAATGTAGATAAATCAATCTTGTTTTCTGAGCAATTAAAAAAAAAATCTCTTCAAAACACTGTTTTTATTTATAAGGTTATTACAATAAAATCCACCAGTAGAAGATCCTGTTTCATTTCATACTAAGTTCCTCTGCAGATAGATTTAAAAAAAGTTAACATATTATTTGATACTGAATAACTTCTCAGTAAAGCTTGTTACATTTTGCACATTGTTATAAACATAAAAAAGAGACAAACACAATAATTAAACAATATTTCAGTTATGCTCAATTTTATGCACACGCACATACCCACATATATATCTCCAATTGATACAAGATTCTCATTAATATTTTCCATTCCATTATATATGCTGCTTGATTTCTAATTTAGAAAATTAATCCTCACTGGTTATGTGCTGTCTTTCTTTTTAATGTGTTAATACCATAAAAAAAAGTGGTGGAAAATTAGAAATGAAAGATTCATGTTTTAAAGAGATGTGTGCAACACTAATTAATAAATGCCAGAAGGATGAGGTAATATCAGCAAACAGGCCTGGTTTGCTCATTTGCATCAAGTGTATTGGAAATACCACACTTTCCCTATACTTTGCATAGTTTATGCATATTAGATGTTGATGCCACTGTTGCCCTCTCAAGTCCTCCTATTCTATTGCTTCCTGGTAGGGAGAGAGATGAATGAAGAATACTGGGAGGGTACGCTAAGAATCCTTACTCGTAGCAGGTTCATCCAAGATGAGAAAGTCACCTACAGTCACCTCCTATACATCAGGCAATTAGGGACTTATTTAGTAATAATGACAAAGGCATCATTTCATACTTTATGGGGAAAGTGCAATGATTAGCCACTCCTGTATTTTTCCAAGAAAACCACCTGGACTGACAATCTGTTGATGATAAAAGAGTGTAAAAGACCAAGATAAAGCAAATTAGGTATCAGAACCTGTCGATGTAGAAACAGAAAAGAAGAAAAACCAAAGAAGATCTTAACAAAGAATTTCAGAGAGCTGTTGGAAGAAAAAAGAAGCAGTATAATAATAAAAACTGTAAAGATATCGAAGTAAAGAAATAGATGCAAAAAAGGAGATGCAACTTTATATGCTAAAGGACATCAGTATTATTTGTGGCCTTGGCATGTGATATAGCTCAGGTTCTACGATGAGTCCATTATCTATATTTTATGATTCTAGGTCTTTATCTGAGAAACAGGTAGTAAAGACTAAAGATGCCCAACTGCTGTAAGCATGGAAAAAGGAGACATAAAAATTATGCATAATGAAGGACATGGACACATATATTTAAATTCCACTAAGGTTTACCATCCTATTCAAAAAGTTAAAATCTGCATGATGACCGAAAGTCCATTTTAGATTTTAATAAACATTATATTCCTCATCTTCTTGCTTCCACAAGGTCAATAAACCAACTTTTCCAGAAACAAAAATTATGGTCATCACCAGATTTATGAACAGTTTAATGTTTAATCTGATTTTGAGTTCCTGAAGGATGAAGGAGCAGCTTTTTAAACTTAGGTAGGAACACATATTAAATTCCCTAATAACAGCATAAATGCTGCATCGTTAAGAAAAATTAATTTCTCCAGGTGAAAGTAAATGCCACTGAAACTGATTAAACCTCCCCACATCAAATCATCACACATGAGCTACTTTAAATAGCCCAGTGAAGTGCTTTGATGGTTTTTCCATACAGTGACTATAATGATAGAAAAGAGACTCTGTTGCTCATTTCTCCTTGTTTTGACTACATTTTTCTCAGGAAATGCAGATGGGGCCTCAACATGAAGAAAGTCATGGTGCTCATCCAGACAGATTTCCAATTTTATTATCCTCAGTTTAGGGATTTGCTCAGATCTGTGAAAATTCAGGCCTGTTCAGTGCAATCTACCCTTAACAGTGATTCAGGTGATTGAATAGTATTCTGTTTTATTTGCTATCTCATGGGTAATTAAAAAAACTCCTAAAAGTTGTCATAGCTACAATGACTACTGATATGTTGTAGTTTTTTCCTATGTACGTTTTCTTACTTTCCAATCAATATAAAAGCAACTTAACCTTGATATATATAATTTTTTTACAAAAATGTAGGGTTTTAGTTGCTCCTCAAATAATTTTTTATACAATGTTTTAAAGTTTGTTAAATTTAATGAACTTTTTGTCTCTGAGAATGATGACTGATAAGAGATTGCTCTATGTTGCTGTATATGCCATCATAGTGTCTCATTTGGTAGAACATATATCATTTTAAGATTAAAAAGAAAAAATCCTAATGTGAATATATTTTATATCTTAGTCCTAGATGTACATGAATAATCTCTAAATATTAAACATTTCGTATATATTTGATTGCAGTAAGGACTCTACTGTAACTCCTGAAAGCTGACTGTCCTTTGTATATTTGATTTTTGTTCTTCGTGCTATTTTGTCAATGGACACCAATGGCTAGGATATGTTTCTTCAGCTGTCCACTAGCTAGTTCAGATGGAATAACTCTAATTTCTGAGACAATGTTTTGTAGTGTTTGTGTGTGTCTATATTTTCACACACCCAGACCCAGCCAATATGATCACTTCTATATTTAGTCTATACTGCAATTTTCAACCCCACATGTCACTGTAGAAATCCAAATGGAATGTTGATTTAACTATTTTAAAATCAAAGCACGTAAAAATCAAGTTTACTGGGAATCTCTGCAGGGTATGGTTAAAAGTGTCAAAATGGAGGCCATGGCAATGTAATCAAAACTCTTGTTTTTTGTGTATATCATTTGAGCAGAGCTTTGACTGAACTATCATAGCCATCATCTTGATTTTTTAAAAAATTATACACCACCACTTTATAGTAAAAGAGCAATAAAAATGTTTGATGAGTATAGTGATATTATAGAAACAATAGGGGTAACCACAATGGGAAAATGGTGTATTTTGTTAAAATTTTGCAAAATACCCCATTCCCTCGATAGTTTGGGAGAGATCTACAAAACATGACAAATACATTTACCTATTCAAAGTTTTACATAGCACTGTAACATCAGTAAAACAAACTATTCCAAGCAACAGCAATGATTTGTAAAATTCTAATAATATCTTAAGCTGGACTATGAAAATACTAAAGGTTTAATTTGATCTATTACTGTCTGAATTATTTCTAGTTGACTAGAACTGCCTTCAAAAATAAACCCTTGTGGTTAAGTCATTATTCCTTTACTTCCCAAAATAAGTTGCCATAGACAGTTGTTTAAAATGTATTTTACTAAACAAGAATCTGTTGTAATTAATGATAACCACTGGCATTATAGATTATGTAAAAAAGTTGTATTCCATTATTCTTCCTGATATTTGTATATTGCAGGTAGCCTTCTGGCAAATTATATGTATACATAAAACAAACAAAAAATAAATATTCCAGTGTAACTAAAACAATAATATCCACCTCTTAATGCCCACACCCAGCAATAATCATTATTGTACAGTACACACTTCAGTATGAGTGGACTGTTTTAGCTATCTTCCTTAAGGTTATCTGAGAGAGTACCATCCAAATCTCCAGAGACAGAGTATTTTAAAGAGATGGAACACAAACAGAAAAACATTGTTTTACATAGGGTTCCCTGCCTAATCAGGGGATTGGACTAGAAGACCTCCAAGGTCCCTTCCAACTCTGTTATTCTATTCTATTTCCCCTCTGAAAAACTCACACAGGGCACTTCTCAACATCCCCATTTGGGATTTGCACATTTGAAAGATTCTATTTGAAGTACATGGTCCTGGAGATATCTTAAGTATTAAGCCAGGTAGAACTTTACAAGTAATGCAGCATTTTGAATGTATTTGGAAACCTGCTAGCAACAAATGAAGTGCCTGCTACACTGGTGTTATACTATTCTAGTGACTGTTGCATTTTGTACTGATTACATCTTTTAAGTACTCTTCAATGGCAGCCATATAGATGGCAGCCATCCTGCAGGTGATAAGGGATATAAGGGATTTTACTGGTGATAAAAGATGAGTTTCACCAGTATCTTTTTCTTTGTGGAGTGATGTCAGTAAAAGTTGGGTAAAACTTCCTAATAGCTGGAATGGTAGTTGGAGCTCTGTCCATATTGCAAATTGTGTAGGTAACAGATAAAAAATAAAAATAATAAACAAGTTATTTTGGCCAGAGATTGTATACACTGTGAAAAGGGTAGATGATACACTAAATCTCATTTAAGCTCACAATGAACAATTGTGGAGAGTGCAAGAATATTCTCTATTCTATTATAGGAAGAAGGCATATTTTCAAATTCTGACACTGCGGAAGCTTAAATAGGAGCTCACATTTTCCACATAATCTGGCATCAGTTATTACAAATGCCTCTTTCTAAATCTCCCAGATCTTCAGAACTCAGAAATACATTCCAGACTTTTTAAAAATATTAATTATTTATTTTATTTGTTGACCTTATAACTAGCCTTTTCTCTAGGAACTCACAACAGCATCTGTAACAATCCCTGCTCCCATCAGCAGAGAACAATAAATAAATAGTGTTTGAAAATGGTAAGTCCTTCCAGCACTCAGTAAGTTTCAGCAAATGGAATGAATGGCATTACATCTGCATTCAATGAATAATAACAAAGTTTAAACATTGATCAAAGACTGCTAGAAACAGCTGTACTTAGTTGTCACTTTTACCACAAAAATGAAAAAAATATTACCCGTAAAAATTACTATGAGAATAGTTAGCTAGATAGATAAACCTCTTTTTGCTTTCTTAGTTTATCTGATTGCTCTTTGAATATCAATTTTTTTCCTGCAAGAACTTTGCAATAGTGGAAATAATTATTTTCCACTATTATACAAATAATTATTTCCAGTTTTTTCCTTTAAAGTTTTATTAAGGTTTACTATAGGATAAAATATAATGAAGATAAGAAGTTAAAAGAAGGGAAAGAGTGCAGGATTTAAAAAAAGGGAAAACAAAGATGTTGATTTTTGATTCTTTCCAACACATTAAAATACTAATATAAATACAACCTCTACTTTTTTCATTACCAATAATTATTATAAGCCAGTTCTAGAACTACACCAATGTTAAATGTTCAAATCTAAATTCTAAATTTCATTTTTTTTTTGTTCCAGGCATAAAAACCAGAAGTGATATCCCAGTAGAAACAAGACCAAAGAAAATATCTGTATTTAAAACAGTTTACATTGTCATCTTAACCAAATCTATTTTTTCTCCTGCTGTGGAAATGATACATATTTCCATTTTCACTAAAAATTCCAGGTTTTGCTATTAGTAATTATAGTACATACAATTTAAGCTTACTATACAAATTTTTTAAAAATAAGTTCCTGAATTTAAATATATTAAACAGCTATATAAACCAGAGGTCACCTGGGTGGAGGAGCTGCTCTGGGATGACCAATGGGCCTGTCTGTGACTAGAGCTCTGGAATATGGGACCGGCCAGGCAGCTTGTGGTGGGGCTGGAAATCTCCAGTGTAGAGGGAGGTATGTGCAACTTGCAACTTTGCAGGTGGTGAACATGCAGGAAGTAGCATAGCTCTCGCTGGCCAGAATGAGGTAATGGTGTTGTTGTGGCAAGGGGAGGGGGGAGGCACAGTGGGCCAAAGCAATGGGTGTCAGCAACACACTATTTTTTCATCCCCCTGCTGTGGCTTCCTGTTGGCTGAACCCACCACTGACTGGCCCCGCCCCTCACCCTCCCCTCCCAGTCACTGCTCGCCTGGCCTGAGAAGGGAAGGGTGGGGGATGGAGATTCGCTCCATATTCCAGAACAAGAGTGAAGCTTCATCTCTTGCTGGGTCTTGCGGGTGTTTCTTTCAGCCCTTGTTTGTCCGTGCACCTCAGTCGCATAGGGAGATGCGCAACTTCCTCTCAGCCTCGAGACACTGGCCTGGCCCACCATTTCTCTTTGTCGCTGCTGTTAGTGCCTACATTGCCTGCCCACTGCTCTTGCAGTGCAGTTAAATTTAGCGCACTTCACAGTGGGGGAAATGGCATCCCCCCATCCTCCTAGAGCCCATTATGATGTGGTGCATTGGCTGCAGCCAGGTTGGGCCAGTGTCTCGGAGCAGGGAGCAGGTTGTGTGTCTCCCTGAGTGACCGAAGTGCATCCAGCACCAACAAAGGCCGAAGAAGCACCCATGAGACCCAGAGCATTGGAAAATCAGAAAGAGAGAGGTATGAGAAAGAAAGAGAGAGAGAGAGAGACAGATGAGAAAGAGAGACAGAAAGAGAGAGAGAGAAAGAGATACAGGGAGATAGATGAGAGAGAATGAAAGAGATGAGAGAGAGTGATGAGAGAGAGAAAAAGAGAGATGAGAGACAGAGAGGGAGGAGAGAGAGATGAGAGGGACAGATGAGAGAGAAAGAGATACAGAGAGAGATAAGAGAGAGAGAGAAAGAGACAAGAGAGACAGAGAGAGACAGACAAAGAGATAGAGGGGAAGAGAGAGAGAGAGAAAGAAAGAGAGAGAGATGAGAGAGAGATACAGAGAGAGAGAGGTGAGAGAGAGAGGTGAGAGAGAGACAAAGAGATGAGAGAGAAAGAGACAAAGAGAGAGGGGTGAGAGACAAGAGAGAGAGAGAGAGAGATACAGAGAGAGAGAGAGAGATGAGAGATCCCGGTGTTTTGTTTTCTGTGGGAAACAGGTCCAAATTGAGTGTTTAAGGTTGCAGAAACAGGCAGCCAAGCTAAGTGCCTGAAGGTCCCCATCCTGACACTGGGAGTCCAGGCGCTTCAGTGAGCGGCGCGCTGGATTCATATTAGTGGTCTGCGGAATTTAAATTAAGAATTTAGTGGTCCCTGAGGTCCGAAAGGTTGGTGACCCCTGGTATAAACTATGTACAGTGGAATATTACAACATTTTAAAACTGTAAATGGTTGTGATAGTTTGGATAATTATAATGTTTTGTTGGTATAAACATATCTTTAGTAAAGTTAGATATGTCTAACCCAAAAACCTCAAAAATCTTGTATTATACAACAACTGAAAAGGCTGCCTTTTCTTGCTAATTATCCATGTAAGATTAATTTGAAAACAGTGAAATATTAATAATTGACCTCATTACCTTCTGTGATTCTGAAGAGGCTGTCATTTTCCTGTACATGAACTCTTCATTAGTAACACAAGATTATTCCCCCATAATTTGATACTCAAAATATATTCCCTATCTGTGAGTTGCCATATACAGGTAGTCCTAGACTTATGAGCACAATTGAGCCCAAATTTTCTGTTGCTGAGAAATTTGTTAAGTGGTTTTTGACCCATTTTACAACTTTTCTTGCCACATTTGTTAAGTGAATCACTGCAGTTGTTAAATTACTAACACGGTTGTTAAGTGAATCCAGTTTCCCCATTGACTTTGCTTGTCAGAAGGGATCTAAAAGGGATCACATGATCCCGGGACACTGCAACTGTCATAAATGTGAATCAATTGTCAAACATCTGAATGTAAATCACGTGACCATGGGGATGCTGCAATGATCATAAGTAAAGGTAGTCCTTGACTTACAATCATTTGTTTAGTGACAGTTCAAAGTTACAATGGCACTGAACAAAGTGACTTATAACTATTTTTCATACAATCATTGCAGGATCCCCATGGTCACATGATAAAAATTCAAACACTTGGCAACTATTATGTATTTATGGCTTTGTTCTTGAAAAAAAATTAATGAATTAGACATGCATTTATATACTACCTTTCTTTCTAAGCAAGAACTCATAATTAAGAAAACTTTAAATACCTCTGATCCAGAGATTTTATCTACAATGATTATAAAAGCAGAAAGGAGATATAAATGTAACGATGTTGTTAGATTCAAGTCTTTTCTTTCTAATTTTCTGTTCCCCATCCCTTGCTGATGGGAAAAATCATTGCTAGAACTATAGCTATTGAGAGATAATTGGCATCAGTTAAAGAGAAGTGGTTAAAGGTCAGCAGCTCTTAACCTGCATAAAACCTAACAAGACAGATTTCTTGTAATAAATACATCAATAAAAAGATGAGGGTTGGTTGGGTTTTTTTGAAGGTCTGTCTCAAGAGTATAAATCCTAGAATGCCAGATAAAGAAATAGGAATAACTGTTGTCACATAGAAATCATACTGTCTTCAAGACTATTCTAGGCAGAATATTGAAGCTGACTTAGTAAGAATGGTGAACTACTTGATCTCTTGTTATTGTATATGCGACCAGTACATTAATGGATTATTTTCAAGTTCAAAGATAAAAGCAATACATGAGGTAATAAACACCAAGAAGAGACTCTGTCCATCTTTTAGATATTTGGCTAACATAATTGGATGAATGCGTATCCCTCCATATATGGCCATACATGTGGCTATCATGAACACCTTTCCACTGGAAAAGACACAGAGATGTTTTCTAATTACTGATAATTATCTGGATCTCTTTCTTCTTAAACACCTGTTGATATTTTCAAAAGACAGTATCATCTATTAAACTTTTTGGGTAGGGCAATGAATTTTGAACAGTATGCAGATGATAGCAAATCAGAGAATTAATTGATGTTCACATCTTATCTCATTCAGTTTTCTATCAGTTGGTTTGACTTCTAATAGAGTTGCATATCTTGAGATCAAACATTCAAAATTAGGGTTTTTGTTTGGTATATTTGCAGATGAGGATTCAAGAGAAACTTTTGCAAAGGGACTTTTCTCCTCAAGTACACTTTGTTTCAAATCTATTGTTCCCCAACATACTTTCAGTCCAACGTTTCTCCATCACTTTGCAGTTGATGATCTAAAAATCTCTCCCCTTTGAGTTTTAACTGAAGAATGGGTAGGTAACTACAAGGTCCTAGAAAAAATAGCTGTTAAAGAAAACACACACACTTTCTTTGGCTACTCCATATTAGAAAAGTATCAAAATAGCTAGGAAATGGTGACATTGTTTAGTTGATTTTTTTAGGAACCTCTTGATACATCCCTACTGGGACTATAGAACCTTTATTTATTTATTTTATTTATATCCTGCCTTTATTGTTTTTACAAATAACTCAAGGCAGTGAACATATCTAACAGACCTTCCTCCTATTTTCCCAACAATAGCAACTCTAAGAGGAGGGAGGAAGGGAGGGAAGGAGGGAAAGAGAGAGAGAGACAGAGAGAGAAAGAGAGAGAGAGAGACAGAGAGACCAGCCCACTACTGCTTTTCATGCCTAAGGCAGGACTTGAACTCACAATCTCCTGCTTTCTAGCCTAGTGCCTTAACCACTAGACCAAACTGGCTAATTGTATTTAATAAAGGAGACAAAGGCAAACCTTTGTTCTTTGTGATTTTAATTCTGTATAAGCAAGTTTCTGACCCGAACTCCACTGTGAAACAGAAGCAAAGACCGAGCAGTTTTGGAGAACACTGAAAACTATCCTTATAGCACTCATTTGCTGTAAATTTCTTAGGATAATAAATTACATTTATTTCAGCATAATGGGTTTTTGGGCTAAGCTGCAAATCTCACATAATAAAATTAATTCAACCCATTTGGTAATTCAATACTGAAATTCTAAATATTGTTACAGGAAGCTGTAGTACTCTTTCTGTTGGAAGAAAGAGGTGGAATGCATTTAATAATTCTGATAGATTTTAAATATCTTTTCCCAAAAACATATTCTCAAGACACATCTTTCCATTTTCTATAAGCAACCCAAAATAAATAGTCTGTTATTCCTTTTAAATAGACTTTGCTTTTATTATTAAAGAAACAAATAAAATAATAGTACCAAACTAAAAATAACAAGAAAAAGCAGAGACATTTCTAGCAATGAAATTTGTAGAAGTTTGTTGGAGGATATATGAATATTCTTGAATTTCCATACTGCTTTCATTGTATCAGTTTGTGTCCATTGTCAAGTAGAATAAATTCTCTTAGAGGAGTGCATTCTCACTTCAGAAAGAAGAATACATTTTGAGAGATTAGTCGCTCTGGTGAAAAATAAGTAACAGATAAAATATTTTTACAATAAACTGAGATTAAGCAAACATTGTAATAATTTGCTAAAAGTTTGTTTTTGTTGTTGTGGGAGTCATCCTTCCAACATGAGGCAAAATTTGCTTCTAGTTGGTTTTGTTTATTAAATTAAGCTTTTGTTCAACTGTTTTGGAATTGAGTCAGTTTATTCCTTTAGTATAAGTCATACCAGCGTCCCTGCAGTAGCATTTAATTCAAAGAAATAGCTTTTTGAAAATAGCCTTTTTATTTTGCATTAAAAAAACTAAGTTTAAGATGAAAAAGAAAAACTAAAAGTAGTAACTGATTTGAAAAACCAGTTGACAAGTACAAAATAACTTCATGCTATGAAATTTATTAGAGTGACAAATGGATTATTCAAAGTGAAGCACAATTACATGTCTTTTCCTTATTAAGAGAGTTGGGATCTGGTCTATTACTCCATTAAGGAAAAACAAGTCTATCTTGGCAAGTAGATTGGCATTTTCATCTTGATACAATTGCTACTTAATGAGTATGAAAAGGGCGTTTTAAGGTTCAAAGCTTATTTTTATCCAGTATTTATTCCTGAGTGGTTCAAAAGCAGTATTTCTAATGTATGATATAAGATTTTTTATACCAATTTGTACCCTTACCCCAGTACAGGCACATTCCATTAAACCTACAAGATTTTATTTTCATCCCATTAACTATTATAAAAACCACTTGGCTGTACGTTAAAATCTCAAAATGAACTATAATAAGTGTACAGTTTTTTTTTTAAAAAAGAAAGTAACAAAATAAATTAATCTACCTTCCATCACACTCTCATTTCAATAGGACATACGAGAATGCACCAAATACACACTAATAATATAGCTAATAATTTTATTCAAAAATTGAAGCATCAGAGAAAAGTCTATGCCCTCAAATTGGAGTTCGCATTTCTGTAGTAAATAAAGCAAATCCTACATTTTTATGGCTGTGATACAAATGTTAAAACTGAATTATGGATTGTTTGAAAGAATAGTTCACATAATCAACATTAGAGATACATTTTAGATACACTTTTCAACATTATCTATCATCTCTCTCTTTCAGCAAGATTTAAAGCAATATTTCTCTGCCTTACTGCAGTGGCTCAAGTGGTTAGAACAGAGTACTGCAGATCAGCAGTTTGGCTGATCGAATCCCACCAGCTCCAAGG
>JANHJO010003791.1:0-11154 GCA_032468235.1 Pseudoxyrhopus heterurus | reverse complement strand
TATCCAACAGAAACTGTACAAATTCCTCAGCCCTACCTTGCAATGGCTCTTCCACTCCCTCTGGATTAAGGAGAGAGTGAGTCACCCTAAACAAGGCGGCTGGGCGAAAGTCTGCGGATGCAATAAGTGCGGAAAAGTGAAGACACTTTGCCGCCCTTATCGTCACTAAATAAGTCCTAATAAAGGCTCTTAGAAGTGCTCGGTCGGATTCAGATTTACTGGCCCTCCAGCATCATTCTAGATGTCTTTTCTGGCGCTTCATCTCCCGGAACTCCTCGGTAAACCAGGGAGCCTTCCAGGATCCATTTCCAAATGAGGTCGCAAAGGCGCAACCCGGTCAAATGCCCCGGTTGCTGCCCTGTTCCAGGCAGCAACCGGGGCTTTGGCCGGGCTGTGGACAAGGGAATCAGGTATCTCCCCAAGCTCCCTCTGAAACCTTTCAGGGTCCATTAGGTGCCTGGGGCATAACCACCTAATTGGTTCTGCCTCCCTGCAGCGGGGGGTGGCATCTGAAAACCCAACCTCAGCAGGAAGTGATCTGACCACGGCAAGGGAAGAGTTGTTATACCCCTTAATTCCAGATCACATCTCCTCTTCCCCGACAGAAACACCAAGTCGGGTGTGTGTCCACCTCTATGAGTCGGACCCTGAACTACTTGGGTCAGGTCCATGGTTGTCATGGAAGCTATGAACTCCTGGGCCGCATCTGAGGACTCACCAAGGGATGGAAGGTTGAAGTCCCCGAGAACCATAAGCCTAGGGAGTTCAACCGCTAACACGGCTACTGCCTCTAGCAGCACAGGCAGGGCTGTTGCCATGCAGCTGGGAGGCAGGTATGTGAGCAACAAGCCTGACTAAACCCCTGAGTCCAACTTCAAGTGGAGAGACTCACACCCGACAATCTCTGGGGCAGAAATCCTGCGAGGACGAAGGCTATGATGGACGATAACTGCCATCCCACCACCCCTGCCCTGGAGTCGTGGCTGATGCAGTACCTGAAACCCGTCCGGGCACATTTCCATGAGGGCAACACCTCCCTCCTGGCCCAGCCAGGTTTCAGTTACACATGCCAGGTTGGCCCTCTCTTCTAGGATCAAGTCCCGGATCAGGGGTGCCTTGTTGGAGACTGACCTGGCATTGAGCAGCAGCAGCAGCCTGAGTTCAGGGCCCTGACTTCCTGAGCCACCAGGTATACAAGGCGAGCCAGGTGAACCAGAACCAGAGGGACCGGAACACGTAATTGCTTTGAGACAGCAAGTCCTAGTTCCCCGAGAGTGGTCCGCCCCTCGGCTGCTGCCATACCTACCCCTCCCAGTCACCACCGAAATACTCCAGCTCTCTATATCCCCAGAGATTCCCCCCCACAATACTGGCCCCCCTACTCACTGGCAGGCAAGGGGCCCCATCCATACCTCTTTGGGGAGCACACCCAGACCCCAACCTGCTTCTGTTAGCACACTCAGCACGGCGGTCTATGTTGCCTTTCCCCGAGTCACTCACCATTGAATAATCAAATATTCAACCACTCTACTCTCATCCACACACATATATACACTCACTCACCATTCACTCCCCCTTCCAAGGTCTTTTCCTGTGTACAAGAATTTAAAAGCTCACTACTGTCAAGCCCTATTTCAGGGCCAGCAGTAGGCGAGAGTATATATACAGGCAGCTCATGATGTGGTCTCCTAAGGTCCTTCAAATTTAGAATGCTGGGTTGTTTAGGTAATATAAGTCTGTAGTCACTTCTGCCGCAGAGTAATCTAGTCCTGGGAGTGGGCCACTCCCTCTGTCCGCAGCCCCTTCCCCTGGCCTCCCACCAATGTCTAAGTTGCAGGAGAGGTCTTCTAAGTTCTCAGTACTATATCCAAGGGCCCAGGGCCGCAGGGAAGCATCACTCAGGCCATCCGGGCATTCGCCTTCACCTCCACCATCACCTCCACCATCACCAATGCCTGGCTTCCATCGCCGCCGCCGCCTCTGCCGCTGCCCACACTGGGTCCGCCAAACTCTCTGGGCACACTTCACCTTAGGCATCACAGCCTCATTAAATTCTCTCAACCCAGGCCAGTTCGACGTTCCTCACACCTCAGGTCACAGCACCAGCCCATTAGCTCTGGCCAGCCTGGTGTCGGTTGAACAAAAAACCCACCCGGCCCAGGTCGGCATCCTCAGCGTCCTCGGAACCTCGCCCCTCTCATCTTCATTCCATTCCAGTCCATTCCGTAAGGCTCTACAAAGTTCCGTTTTGTTCCACAGAGCCCATGCCACTTCATTCCATCTGCCTGGTTCAACATGATGTTCTTTGCCTCCAGGCTGGCCGGTTTAGAATTCTTGGCATTCTCGGCATTGGTGTCGGCGTTCCAACTAGGTTGCTTCTCTCCTAGTTTCCTTATAGGCACCTTTGCTTCAGAATTTGCTTAAACTGGAGAAGTTTCACATATAGCGGTATTCTCCCTGATCAGCAACATATGCCTCCTCTTGCTACCTTTCTTGCTTATTTGCTCCAAGAAAAACCCTGGATATGGCTGAGATGTGGTCCCAGGAGGAGGAGGAATGAAAGAGTTCTGAGGTCTAACCATTCTCTGTTCTGAAACTATAATGAGGGAAGCAACAGTACCTGCATATTGCTAAGGCTCATGAAAGGTTGGCTGTGGGACTAGTAGGTTTTATAATGGCCTACTTTCTTCTTGGCTCTAAGATGAGAAGAAAGGATATTAGTACTGCTATGAAGATGGATTTAAGTACAGGTTTGCAGCTTGAACTGAATAACAAAAATGTTGGGTGCTGAGCAATTCAAGAATAAGGGATTTCTTACAACCTTCATGAGCACTTTTCAAAATTAGTTTACCCTTTTTCCAGTTACATGGTGGCCACCAATCAAATCAGATAGGCTGGGCTATGTGCTTAATCTATCATACTACAGCTTCTCAGAAGTTTTCATCTAGGGCACTGGGCTAGAATCTTATTACCCAAGAGACCCCCTTTATTAATTAACTTCTTGATCCACAAATAAATTCACCAGGGCTCTCTTCTTGATCTCTCTTGCCCCAATCTCTCTGCTTTTCTCTTTTGTTTGACTTTTATTGTGTGCTTTTTTATTTTGTGATTGCAATTTGTTTTGTCATCTTATGATGCTTTGAAACATATTTAGGTTGAAAGCAGACTGCCTATTGAGCAAATACATAACATACAAACACATTGTTATAACAGATTATAACAATAAATGCATACAATATTTTGCCAGGAGATCATATGCTACATGTTCAAGCAGTTCCATTGATCTTTTCTATCTATTCCTGGATTTCTTAGACACCTTTGCAGTCTTTGGCTGTTTTAGTTTAATTATTTTATATTGTAGGAAATCTGAAAGGAGACCAGTAAACATTCTATCCAAGGAATAGGTCCTCTTAATGTGGCCAAATGCTGCTAGTATGAGTTATGCATGACAGGGATCATCAGTGTGCCATCTTGATTATGATCTCACTTGACCCTACTGTTTAAATATAGCACTAATTAAATGTAGCTCTATTCATAGACTATCTAAATTGCATTACAGTTTTTAAATGATGCAAGGTTTCCTTCTAGTGGTATTGTGAACTGGTTTATAATAATGCTTATAAATGCTTCTGTTTGTCACCACAAGACAATGAGGGCTGTCTACACTTGTCACAAAATATGGAGGCATTAGTCTTGGTGAAATGACTAAAACATACAGGATTTAGAGTCCTTCGTGCAAATTTTCCTGGTGCCACCACAGATGGGATTCTCACAGTGACTCAGAGCAAGATGTAGTAGAAATCAAATTATTGAATATGCCATTATCCAATGATAAATAAGGGATATCTACAAAAAAAAAAAATTAGAATTGAAAATTTGTGGAAATCAAAGATTGCTGGTAAAGTGAGAATCTGCCATACTCAGACCAGACAAAACTATTACATACACTGAGCAAGTGTTCCCCATTCTCAAGGCCTGGACAGATTTTGCTGGTAGAACTAATTTTACTTGCTTGTGACAAGAAAAGGCTGCACTACTTGTACTAGTTAACTTACATTTGATTGTTCAATTCTCCCTTTGTACTTTTCTGAGTATTGTGTTATGTACTAAATATATTTTGGTGATTCAGAAAGCAGTTCAGTCTTCCTTAGATTATTTTGATTAACCATTGAATGTAGCAGTGGTTAACGTGAAATCAATGAAAATATAGATATAGACACACAGACAACATTTTGATAGAACTGGATAAAATTTATTGGAATATTACTTGACAAATTGTGAACTGTTCGGTCATCATTTCAGAGTATTTCCTTATCTAAACATGGAAATAGAATAATCATGGATGGACAAAAAGTCAGTGGGAGCAGGAGTGACTTTCAACTTCCTGGGGGCTATTCGTCTGAATTTCCTTGAAATGTGCATCGGAAACCTTCTTTCCTTCCTCCTTCCCTTCCCTTCTTGCAGATACATGGTTGCCGCTGGGTGGGGGAGGGAGGGAGGAATTGGGCAAATGGTTTGGAAGCTATCAGGGAACACTGAAAATGAGTATGATAATTTCAGGTGTGCAACAGGAGCTCTAAAGCTGCAGCAGCCCAAGAAGGCAGAACTTTCCGTTGGGATTAATAGTTTCTGGTATCACATAAGCTAGTCCACTTGAAATACCTTTGAAAGCATTGCCCTATGATGCTGTGTTTCATCCAATTGAAGGTTACAAAGTCTCAAACAGACATGAGAGTTTTACTAGCATATAGTATAAATGATGTTAGTGTAAATCTAGAAAAGTGAATGATTTGTGAAGCACTTTTACATGATTTTCTCCACTTAGCCTTTCATTTTTGTTTTTGAAAAGGGAACTGTTATAGTCCTTCCACCCCCACTCCCAACTTGGCAGAATAGAATAGAATTTGCTGGCAATGGTGTTGCCTCTAATTGGAATAAGCCTGCTAAATATCAGTTGTATGTGGTAGAAGGAATTATGCATAAGAATGGACTTTATACTTTAGAAGTTTCCAAAGAAACAGATGGGCTTATCCTTCAATGTTTCTTAAATGCAGTTATTATAAAATGACATTTACCATCAGGATAGAACTACTGTAGCTTAAAAACATGATAGACTTCAAAAGAATAGGTGTGGTAGTTATTTTTTGTTTTTCCAAAAGTGGCATCTTCAAACAGAGAAGGCAATGCAGGATCAATTTTAGAAGGATAGTGGGATATTATCCTAGATCCAATATCAAAAACATTCATATCTGAAATAGCTAAATAGACTGATTTTTTCATTCACGGAGATGAATCAATCCATTAGAATAAAATCTGATGAATTTCTTTCAGATTTTGGAACAGGGAAGCTACCTTTCCAAGAGAAGCCAAACTTGCCAATGATCTCAGCCAACCTTCTTGGTATTCCACAAAACACATCAAGAGCAGAAAAAAACAGTGCTCCACAATGGATATCCCCAGTCATGCTTCAATGTCATATTGAAGTTTGACATCCCAGAAAGACAATTGAAAACTAAAGTTTATTTTTACATCATTTTTTTTGAGTAAGACACTTCTTGGATTAATGTTCTCTTGGTTAATGTCCTGTAAGCTACTATTCCTGCTATTTTTAACCCATTCTGCTAACAAATGCAGTAGCTGCAGGTTTTTTAATGCTTTCTCATTGCAGTTTACAGACAATTTTTTCAATTGAATCCTGAAGGTCAGGAATAAGACCAGTTTGTCCTCAAATGTCAACTTAAAACTCAAATCGAATCAGATTGATTTGCCCAAGCCTAATAAAGAATTTTATTCTGTTCAGCTGACACTAAGGATCACAGAAAATCTAATATAATTGAGGTGGAGGATGAAAATGCTTGCAATTTATAGAAGCAGAGGCCATTTCCCAATCATCATCTTATGACATACCTCTCTACGTCTTATCCAAACCCTTTTTAATACTGCTGCTTCTGGAACAAACAGCTAACAAGAAACAAAAAACTCATATACACATTTGCAATGTATTTCTTTGGTGCCTTCATCTAAAAAAAACCCTGCAGTTAAAGAACCATGGTAAATCTCTTCAACTGCTATTTTCAAAACATTTCTTTTCCTTTTCCTTCTGTCTTTTCTTCTTCTTCTTGATGTTTTCCTTGGGGGGAAATATCAACTTCAGAAAAAATACATGACCTGTTATTTTTTTTTCCAGGAACTTTCATATTCAGGTTTGATCTTCTTGGGAGTTCCTCATATCAAAACTCCTTGAAATTTAAAAAGAAATAATATTGACTATGTTGCAGGATCTGTACTCTAAATGTAATGTTCTTTAAATGTTGGTTAGCATTGGTTCTTCTGTAAAACTTTGGATACATTTCCGAACCTTGCTATATAAAAGATGCCATGGCCAGGCTACTGAGGATCACATTACCAGTAAAAACAGAATTGTCTCATGGCTCCCCATTTTTGCCTTCTGGTACTTATTTCAATAGACCAGGGATGTGCCACTATGGCAATTTTACAACCTGTGGACTTCAACTCCTTGGGAATTCTGGAAGTTGAGTTACACAGCTTGTAAATTTGCCATAGTTGCATACCCCTGCAATAGACTATCTGAGACATATAAAGGTGGCTGATGATGTTTTTTTAATATTCCATTTTGAATCTTTGCTTCATGATTTTCTAGATAAAAAGAAATAACTAGAGTGTTTTTTCTATTTAGAAATGTGTAGAAACTAACTCTACCGTCATAACTCTGACTTTAGAAATATGTCCAATAAGGAAGCCCATGCATATGGAATAGCTGAATGTTTTTCCAGTAAAAAAGCTGGAAACAGTCAGCTTTTGGAAAGTAGTCACAAAATTACTTGGCATAAAAAGAAATCATCCCTGTTTTTTTTCATCTTCAATATGCAGTAAATTAGTATTTAAATGAGTAGAGGTAAATTTATGAAATCATGTATTATAATCTAGATTCTAGACATATATTTTAAATGACATTTTTAGCAAGACTGATTAAATTCTAGAAAGAACTGATGTGCTACAACAGTTTTTTATACCCCAATTTAATTCTCAGATCCAATCCCTGATTCTATCCCCCTCCCACAACCAGTATTGTATATTAGGAATTCTGCCCCCGATATAATTCTCAACCTCAAATTTGAAGGGAACTATATTCCAAAATTACCATGTGGATGATCTTAAGACCATTGGTGTGATTTAATGGTATGGCGCAGTAAGAGCAAAATTAACACCAGCAATTTTGCACAAGGCTGATTGTCATTGACTTTATCATTACATTTGAGGATTGTTATTAATGACTTTCCAATATATTAAAGAGTTTTTCTTTCCAAAAGCATTTGTATGACATTTAACAGAGTCATTCTTTTATAATATTAATCTTTGCCTTTGTTAAAGATATACTAGAACTATAGGCAATTCCAATTATTTTTCAATGGGGATCCTTATAAAGATTATGTAATTAATATATTTAACATGTTTATTAAAATTATCATGTAGAATTGCAAATAACAGAAATGGATTCTCCATGCCCTTCTTATTGCCAAGAGATTAGTTCCTCAAATTGGAAATACAAGTTTATGGCCCCAATTATCCAATGGATTGAAGATCTGATGTTACTTGCATCATATGAATGAGTCGACTATCATCATAGATTATGCAAGGACAATTACAATGCCTAGAGTTATATTTTATTGAAATTGTTAATGAAAACATTTCATATATATATATATATATATACCTGAGAAGCCCTTATATTTACACAATTTACCTTGCTGCAATTGCATTGTTTTTTTCTTTTTCTTTTGTTGTCTTTTTATTTTTTTTCCTGTTCTGCTTATTAAATAAAGCAGCCTCTCCTCAAAAACCAAAAAAAAAGTCTCATCATTACACTTGTAGGATAAAAGAACAATGGCTAGAGAAGAAACAAAGAAGTGATAATAAATGATTGATGGTGATTTCCACAGGCAGGACAAGAAGAAAAAGATGGTGCAAGAGAAACAATAGATGATGCCAGAGAAATGATAGATGATGCTATTATCACTTCCTTTTGACATCCAGTTTGACATCACCTGAAAATACAAAAGGCGTCACAATGATGCTTTCATCATTTTAATAAAAGTGGTGGATCCTGTAGATCTTCTAACAATATACAACAGTGTAGAACGACTGGGAGAACATAAAAAGTATCAGTCACCAGAACAAAAAAAAATATTATCTACTTTGCTTAGCATATTGTTCCCAAATATCCAAGAGAGTTGTGGTTGATTGAGCTGCTATGACTTAGGCAGCCTATACATTTGATTTAAGAATAAATAAACTTTCTCTGAATTTTGCAGAGGAAGACATTATGTAAACAACTGCAACAACAAAATCTCCCTTTAGTGGTAATAGCATTTTTACTAGAAAAGCCAAGTACAAGAAAGTTTTTCATAATGTCTTCTCTTGGGTATTAAAAAGGGATGGGAAGCCAGGAAGACTGCAGAACATTAGAGACATGATTGACTAATAAAAGAGAGAACATTCCCAAACAATCCTTAGCCATTTAACCTGGGTTAAAATGTTGTTATCAAGATGCTTAATACCAATTTAATTTGGAAAGTGTCATTAAGTTAATGTGATGGCTTTACTGTATTACATTTTAGATATTACATTAGTACGATGAATAGAGTTTTTAGTCTACATTTTGATCATCTCTTATGTGCAGTAAAAAGCTAAAGGTTTCCCTGTTAGTCATATCTGACTTTAGGACATGGTGCACATCTCTGTTGGCTGAGGGAGACAGCATTGTCCAAAGACAATTTTTGTGGTCATGTGGCCACCATGGTTATATGTCAAAGGAACATGCAATGCTGTTACCTTCCCACCAAAATGGTAACTCTTAATCTACTCTCATTTGCATGCTTTCGAACTCCTAGGTGGGCAGGAGCTGAGGCAAGAATGGCAGCTCACCCCATTGCATGGAGCTTGGGTGTCAACCCAGGCTGTCAGCTCTCCAGCTGACAAGCTCAGCATCTTTAACTGCTAAGCCATGATTGTGTGGCATAAAAATAATACAAATGAGTAAAAGCAGTCAATGTTCTACTCATGGGAATTTATCCAAAAAGTCTGTGCCATTTTGACATAGTTTCTACAATAAATTTTGTTCTATTTGATTGCAAGAGGAATAATGTGTGAGAATGTCTACATCAGACATTAACACAGGCTATGTGCAGCTTCCTTAATTATTACACATCATATATTTGTATTTTTCTATCTACTGTAGTATGGGGCCAATCTCTGAGACAGATTACTTTAATTCTCAAAAAAGGCATGTGCATGCAGGTAAGTACAATATATTGAAGCAGTGAGAAATTTGTGCACAAATTCCAATATATGATATTCCCCAAATTTCAAAGGAAAATTAAAGAAAAGGAATTCGATACTCCTGTTCACTGTGGAAGGTTGTAACCACATTTGGTTTTTCCCTGATTCCTTAAAGGGATCCATTGATCCTCCATTGAAGATTTTTGGTTATGTGAAAGAGTATATTCCCATAGGTTAATTTTCCTTTTTTTTCCTGCCACAAAAATCCAATCCCAGCAGCTTTTCTTCAATCCCATCAAAAGAAATGTTACAGATGCATCTGAACTACAGGCCCTATAGTAAATGAAGACACATTATAATTTCCATGATTTCTAAAGCCTTTACAAAATCTTTGCTAGTAATGATAAGCCAAAAATTGTATGAATGGAAAGCAAAAATAATCCATGAATGATCTGATTCACATAATGCTGTCAGAAACTGTTCACATGGAAAAAGATGAGATGCAGTTCAGAAAAAAAAATGCTCTGGCAATTACAAAATATCCAGTTGCTTTTCCCAAAGCTTCTCTTGTTATACATTTAAGTAAACTGAGGATTGAATTAAGGTTTTTTTTAAAACAAAAAGTAGAACCGATGGTTGCACATAACAGAATGTTTTGGTAAGTTGCTTTTGAGCTTGCTGCCAACCTCTCTCAATATGTGAAAAGGGAGGCAGAAGAAATAAGCTCTGGCATCTCTCACGTCTCTTATAATATCTTGGAAATCTGTAACAAATGAAAGCACACAAGATAGCTTTTACCATCTGCATTGCTCCCAGACTTCTTGTGATTTGATAGCAACAGGATGCCAATGTCTTTGAAAACCACAAAACTAGATTAAAAACATGCTAAACGTGAGGGCATCAAAAAGAATTATCTTAATTTTAGAAAGCACACAAAAATGAGAGTTCCAACAAGGATAAATTAAAAAAAACAAGCACGTCAAACAAAAAAAAAGGATGGTAAAAGAAAACAAGAAAGAGTTAGGAAAGGAAATGTATGCAAATGAGCTTATATGCATATAACAGTGGAAACATTCACAAAGTGGAAATATTCCAGCTTCTGCATAGCATTAAAGAACAGGAGCAGGGAATTGTAATCAATGCAAATTAATTATGCGGCACTTTTTTTCCGGATAAAAAATTTGGAGTTGAAAACTGAGCAGCAACACTCAGTGGTTATTTGTCACAAGATGTTCACATTTAAGATAGGATCAAATAGTAATAGTCAAGCATTTTTGCACTTTTTAAAAGTATAATAAATTCATTTTATTTCAAAACAAAAGGTGATGTCAAAAATATACCTAATTACCTCATTATAGTCCAGTCTTTTAAGATTTTGGATCTCCCAATATATCTGGATATATTTAAAAGGATACTTTAGAGTTTATGTTGAATCAAAATTGGATGCCCTAAACAGGAAGAAGTTCAAAGTCATATTCAGATTTTTCATTCTTTACAACTACAGTACATAATAATCTATTCTATATTGTGGGTTTTCCTATTTCCATTTTATATAATTCTGAGGAATGGTATTCCAATTGTTTTTTTATTTAGGGTAATTTCTAAGACAGATGTTTTACTCCAGCCAATAAAACCTGAGACATTTTGTAAGGAAGGTCGCACAATTTTGCCCATGTTGTCAATGGCCTTTCTTTTTGGAAAATGGTAAAAAATACAAGGCTGTTTATAAATATTTTAATTTTTTTTTTTTATTAATTTTCCACAAATAAACAACATTTTTCATTCTACAGTGTGTCATCCAAGCGTTACATTTTTCATTATAATAGTTTACCTTTTGAACCAATCTTATTTAAA
>JANHJO010003790.1:360320-374509 GCA_032468235.1 Pseudoxyrhopus heterurus | reverse complement strand
GAGGGAGGGGGAAAAAAGGCAGGCAGGTAGGCAGGCATAAGCGGAGGGCGCCACAGGATGGACTGGAAAGGGCGGCAATTGGGGTCGTTTAGAGCAAGGTCTCCCAAATTCTGGGAGTTGAAGTCCGCCTGGCTTAAAGTTGCCAAGGTTGGAGACCCCTGGTTTAGAGCAGCTTTCAGGTCACCCCTATTGGCCGCGGGGCTCTGCCGAGTCTCTTCCCCCCTTGTTCGATTCGGCCCCTGACTCGCCAACTTCACCGGAATGCCAGTCTTCACAATCGCCCACCAAGCAATCTTACCAGGCCCCTTTGCTTCTTTTTTTTTTTCAGTTTGAGAAGCCTGGACCCGCTTCCAAGCTCCCAATTAAACAGCAACCACCCGGGCATGTTAACTATAACTCGCCCAGTTCCTTCGCCCCGTCGGCAAGCACCAGCACCCCTGCCTTCCTTCCCTCCTTATTCCGCAAGTCTTCTCCCCTTCATCTTCCCTCCATACTCTTCCCCCCTCCCCGCTCCGAGACAACCGCGAGTCAGTTAATTCCACTAACGTCGCCCCGCTCCTCTAGCTCCCTTCCTTCGAACCGGCGTTGCGGGCTTTCCATTCTCTCCCTCCGCTTTCCAATCCCCACGCCATCGTCCTTCGGAAGTGCACAGCAGGATGGAAGCTGCCCGTAGCACCTTCGCCGCCACGTCCCTCCCCCCTCTCCGCTCTCTTTCTCACCTCAAGGGTGGCTCGAAAATGATCCAGGCTGATCGCAACACTCCCGCTGCCAGCCCAGCTCGCGCGTTCTCCCCGCGTTCTGTAACGCCGGCGCCATTTGAGGGAACGAGGAGAGCGCGCGAGAACTGACAGGGAAATCTCCCTCCGCCCCTCCCCCTCGCCCTTCACGACGTTGCCGTAAAGCGACGGGCGCGTTCAGTTCTTGCGGCTGTGAGCGCTGTTTAGTCCTCGCCTCGGTCTGGCGGCGATGGCGGCGCTCGTGGCGAGCCGAGGGTTTCTATACAGCCTAGACGGTTGCCCGTACTTAGTCTCGAGCTGCTTCGGCTGCAGGTTTTTGTCGTCCTCAGTCTCTGGGGCGTCTTCGCGGGGCGAAGACCCGGAAAGGAAGAGCGCGCCCTCGCCTCCCAAGAGAAAGGTAACGCGGAGGAAATAAGGGGCTAGGTACCCGGGTGCCCTGTCAAAGTTTCGTGCTTCCGTCCGTCTGGTTTGTGCTCTGGTAACTGCTTACCTAGATTACCATTTTTCACTGTGTGTAAAGCTGATTTTGAAAACAGTTTGGAAACTCTGATACCAAGTGAACTGTCTGGACTGAATATTCACTTCATCGTGCATGACTTCAGTTTAAGAAGCTGATTTTAACTCCTGAATCTCTTCATATTTTAGAACTGCCTAAAAAAAGTAGATCTTTAGACCATCCTTCCCCACACATTTGACAAGAAATGAATGGAACACTGGCATCAGTGGGATAGCGGTTATGCCATCATAATCTAAGTTCTGCCTTCCTTTTTATATGTGTTTATAAAGGGATGGGGGCTTGGGTCACCACATTAAGTACATTATCCTCCCTTCTGTCACCCTTCTCCACCAATGCCACTACCTGGTTTGTAATGGCCCCTAGATCTGGAATGCGGCATGCCTACTTTGTTAGCTTTTGCAGCTTTAATATAATCCCCAAAAACTAGAAAGAAGAGTCAGTAACTGTATTGCTGTTTCCATTTATCGCCAATAATATTTTGGAGGGTTTTTTGCCATGTTAGATTATAGTTAGATTAGTCTCAGTTTTAAATTACAATTTCAGAATACTGTATTACAAGATATCCAGAAAAAGTATTCTGAAGAGCAACTTGTAAAATTATTTTAATATCCCCACAATTCCTCTTCTGCAGTTAATATTACAAACAATTGCTTTAGTTATCAGTCCTCCATGAACTTTACTCCTTTGTGGTATTTTGTTTTGTAGTTTATTTTCTTTTTTTCCAATTGAGCTACTCCTTTATGGAGAGATCAGTTTTTCATTTGAAGTTTTGTTAAAAAGTAGGATCTCAAAATTACAGTGGGGATGTTCAGCAATGCATGATATCATGGGTTTGGATCTGAACATTTGGGCCATTGGGGGATTACGGGCAAACTAGAGATATTAAGTCTTATGGAGACATATCATAAACCACACCTGTTTTTTATCAGGGTAAAAAAAATTGGGGATCTATGTATGAAATTTGGAAAATTACGTGCATTGTATTAATTGCCTGTCCCAATTGTCTCTTCTTCTATGTTTTAATTTGATAGCATTCTTTTCTTTTTTTAAATATTTGTTCTGATTATTTCATTTCACCACCACTGTCCTATTTGATACTTGCAAAACTACAAGGTAGACATAAGACTGAATTTTGTCCAGTGTTAAATGTTATTCTTTAAAATTTTGCTTAATCACTTCTCACCTTTATAATCGTTTGTATAGCTTGCCTCTTTCGTTTGGGTAATATGTTGAAATAATTTGTGATGTTTTGTATTATTAACCCCTCCTCTCTTTTTAAGGTTTCACGTTTTCACCCGCCTTCAGATTCTTGCTGTGATTGGATTGGACCTCCTGATCAATATTCAAATCTTCGTCCAGTAATATTTTATGTTCCTAAACATGAAACTCCATTGGAGCGGAGACTGAGAGAACTTAGGCAGGAAACCCAGGCTTGGAATCAAGAATTCTGGACAAATCAAAATCTATCATTTAGAAAGGTAGAAATATAAAACCACTAGGTGGCACAAAGTATCCTTTTAAGGCTTGTAGAAGATTTGTTTTAAAGCAATGATACTATTCAATTGTTCAATATACAATTCGTTTTTTATATATGTGATATTTTTCATTTATTTTTCATTTCTAAATTTCTCCAATACCAATTATGAAGTCTTACTATCATAAACTTAATTATTTGTTTACCCTAAGCTAGAGAGTGTATTTTTTTGTAAGGGGAAGTATTGTGGTACAAATGTGTTAATCTTAAGTAGGTCCTCTCTGTTTTAATAGTCATATCAAAATGAATAGATAGCTGCTAAATTTTTTGTTACAGAATTGCATATGTTGAAGATACATTAATCTCTAATTGTTTTGAAGAGAATCTTTCCCATCAGTTAAAATATTAGATGGAGTGGATTTTGCAATGACTATTATGATTGATAATAAGATGATACCGATACACTAAGAACCAGTATATTGTAATATTATTGAATCCTATTTCAGGAAAAAGAAGAATTTGTTTGTTCTAGACTGAAAGCCAAGGGTATACAGCCAAGAGATGAAAAAGGTTAGATCATTAGTTTTACCATTTGGCATACATTCTTAAATGATTTACCATATATTATTTGTGGATTTTAAATCTTAGAATATAATCTAAGTCAAATACTTCTATCTCACTTTTGATCAAAGAAATCATGCATATCTGACTGTTTTTAATAAAGCCAAAACAAAAATGGCTTGGAGTATTATTTGGTGTAGCTTTGCTAAAATTTCATTTTCTTATAGTGTTTCACTATAAATTCCATTAGTATTTTAAAATAGATTCTAACATTAGGCTCCTTGAGAATGAAGTTATATAGTAAGTTAAACAACTCATGATATGGAGCAGGGGTGTCAAATTCGCATCATCACGGTGGCGTCATGTGACATATCTGGACTTTTCCTCCCTTCACTAAACTGGGCAGGGCGGGGCCAGCACGTGATGCATCCAGCCCATGGGCCATGAGTTTGACACCCCTGATATGGAGTAATATAACTAAAATTTAGTTATAGAGAAGCCTAGAAGAAGTCCATAACTTTCCATGAATTTGGAGTGACTCTTGGTTATAAAAGAAATATTTTTCTTCTCCGCTTAGTATTATATTATTCATTTAACCCAGGCAACTCAACCCATGGCCCATAGGCCAGATGCATCCCTGGGCAGCTAGTAGGGCATCCCCACAAGATAGTAAACTTTTAACAGGAAGTTTGTTATTTATATTCACTAACTATATATTTTTATGTGGCCCAAGATAATTCTTCACTTAGTGTGGCCTAGGCAAGCCAAAAGATTGGACACCCACGATTTAACCAGTTATTACTAATGCTATTGCTTATAATTCATACAGTATTTCCATTTTACAGAGTTGATACAGATCTTTAATGCGAACATCCCTAAGATAATACAACCGTTCTGTGGAGGGTTGTTTGTGTCTAGAAGAGACCGTACAGAACCATAAATCCATAAAAATTGATATCTTGCCTTCAAGAAATTAACCATTAAGATTTGTTTTTTCTGATCTATAAGCTGTGATTTCATTTCCTTTTCAGGTCAGAAAGCATCGCTGACTGCAGAAGAAATGGCTGAATTTTACAAAGATTTCCTAAGTAAAAACTTGAAAAAAAATGTATACTATAATAGGTGAGAGATATTTTTCAGTATAGTTTTCTTATTTGTCAAATCAGTTCTACTTTCATTGATTTCTTTAAAACCAATTTATTTAATAACTTTTTGGAACTGTTTCCAAATCACCAGCTGACTTACCTGTTCCTCTGTTGCCATTTACCTATCAATCTGCATTGTACTTTCTATATTCTTAATATTTCTTCATTGACTGTGTTTCATCTAGCGCAGTGGCTGCACATCAGTATCATACTCTACTATACATAACTGATAATAGCAAGCCTTGAGGCACATACCTCGAGGCCTAAAACATTCAATTGTATTCACTGAGATATGCAGATAAGTGAGGATATAAAATAAAATAAATAAAACTTTGCTTTAAATCATGCAATTTTTGCATACGCCCATACACATATAGTACAGAGTAGGGTATTTTTCTAGAAAGGTATTTCCAACAGTACAAATTTGTTAGGGTACATTTGAATGATGTAAAGACAGAACATTTTTTTCTAAATATTTATCTTCTCAAGATGACCGTGATTTTGCTATGTTCCCTTGCTTCTAAAATGTAGGGAATGGTACAAACGGAATTTTGTCATCACA
Source organism: Pseudoxyrhopus heterurus (assembly GCA_032468235.1). Taxonomy (NCBI): domain Eukaryota; kingdom Metazoa; phylum Chordata; class Lepidosauria; order Squamata; genus Pseudoxyrhopus; species Pseudoxyrhopus heterurus. Next base: position 369,513 of record JANHJO010003790.1, on the reverse strand, counting down.
TTCCTCATGGGACAAGTAGCATTTGAAAAAGCATGGAAGAAATTTGGACTGAAATGAAATGCAAACTAACAGGCAGCAATGTTGGGTAAATTTGACTTTTAAGTTGCAGCTTTGACATTTAAAACTACAAAACTAAAAATTATGTTTCAGAGTGCATGCGTGCAGAGTTATCAACTACTACCCTATTTAGATTTATGTTGTTTAATTTAAAGCTAACAAGTTCTAAAAAAAAATCACCCAGTGGTTAAATAGCAGCTCCTGCCCTTCTATAGAAGAACATTCCTGTTTTGGGGAAAGTTTAAATTAAGTATATTGCCAATTTTACTTATGGCTTACTGAAAATGGTTAGAATAACACCATTTTGAAAGAAATATTAATTTTCTCTTTAGATAAAATCCAGTGGTGTTTCTTGTATTACTTTAGTGGCTCTGTATTAGAATAGTTACATAATAAGCATGCCCAAATATTAATTATAGTCTAATTATAGTCTAATTTTTCTCTTCTCTCTCCTTTTAGTTTTTTCAACCAATGAGATGAAGAATTGAGTTTCTGTTCTAAATTATATCAAAGCATTCTGGTATATTTGTATATAGGTGCTTGTTTTTATTTATTTATTTATTTATTTTGTTCGTTTATATACCAGATGCTTCCAGCTGACAGCAATGGTAAAGAAACAGAATTAATATATAACAGAAAACTATAAAATAAACAATGAAATATCGTAACAGAACTGTCTGAAACAAATAATTAAACCCCAGAAATTGCCGTATCAGAACAATAAATCAAAAGATGATTAAAGAATATAATAAAAGGAAAAAGGATACCCAGTCTCACAACTAAGGTTCATGCCCAGTGCCTTGTCAAAACATTAAACTGAGGGGAAAATGGCATTGAACTTAGTAAATAGATACATTACACTTCAGTCATATAGCGTAATTTAAATGTTCCTTTACTGAGCCTGGTTGAATTGTTTTCCTTCCACTGGAGTTGCTCTTAGTCTGACTAAATATAAAAATGATTAACACTGCATACCAGAGCACTGCATATGCCAGGAACTTGATACTCATAGAGTAAAATAAATTAATACTTAGTCATGGTGATTCTTTTGTTACAAATGACTGGTAATTTGTTAATACTGTTTCAACTATAAAAAATTCAAATAATTTAATATTTTTCTATGGTGCTCTATCACTCATGAAGATGCCATCATTATACTGTAATATGTGAAGATGATATTGTAATTGTGTTATTTACATCATGATTAGCTGCAAAGTTTATAATTTAGGAATGGTCCTCCTAGTAAAGACTTTTGTTGCTGGGTATGAATTGCTTTGTCCTGCATTTCATTATTTAAAAATTTGTGACCAAATGTATTGAACATCTTGCTAAATGACTGAAAATAGTATGTTAACAACGCATGCTATAATGTGGTATGGGGAACAACTGAAATGGACAGGTCCAAGGACCTGAAAAGTAAAAATGCCAAACCTGCCCCACAAGACACACCTGATGCCACTTTGCAACCTGCTTAGGCTGGTCCTGAGACAAAGGAATTATCTGGCTGCATATGAAACACTTGTACTTAAGTTAAGACATATTGGACCTGCAAGATGGATCCCAGGAAAATGCAAAGTGGACTGGGTTGACAGCACAATCCAGATGATTTCTGCTTTATCAACAGTGTCCAATTCTTTCATCTTTTTTACACATCAATTGCTAAATGACTGAAATATTTTAAGATGAGTTTGGAATTATTGCTTCATTTAATTAAATACAAACAGCATGTATCCATTTTGATGTATTCATTTTTTAAAATCTCATACTCGAGTATTATTCATTCTAAAAGAAGTCATCTGTGTCTGTCAATCTATTCTTACATAAATATTACCTTTATTTATTGATTTGCATATCTGATGCCTCTTTAATAGATATATGATAGATTGAAATAGTTTAATGGAAAAGCAGTGACTATTCCAAAACTCAAAATATATACAGTATGGCATGTCATAATGATTTGCTCATGGCATTAAAGCAACTGACATTTATTCTGAAAAGAGGCTCGTTGAGATCGACTTCTGGCTGAATAGAAAGGTTCCTGGTGGATTTTGCATAGAGCAGTACTTCTAATGGATTCAGATTGTGTGTTCCTTCCACACATGGAAAGATTGCTTTTATTCACAGGCACATTTCCTCCAGTAAAGGAAACAAGCAGATGAAAGCAATTTTTATTATCCATTCCATCCCCTGCAGCCATTAGTATTCTAATAATAGGTCTGACCGATTTCATCTCCCTCTAGGGCAGATCTTTAGAGGATGCTAGTAGCTCCAGATGGAATAGGGAATTGGCATATACAGAATGTATATGCACAGACCAAAGGCAATTATATTGGCTGCAAGAAAAATAAAGCCAGAACTGTGCATAGCAATCTTTTAGACAATCTAAGAGTTACGGGACCGCATGTAAACTTAAGTTTCAGAAATTCTTCATTGGCAAGTTAGATTTTTAAAAGCTTCATTTGCTTTTTGCCCCATTATTCCCCCCCCCTTTAAAAAAAATTGCCTAGATGAAGAATTCAACTCCTGAATCATGCATTCTTTTGTAACCCTGAGGTAAAGATAATTCTGATCTGAGCAGCTTCTGCATTATAATTATTGATATATCATGTATTCAGAATACTGTATGGATTTTTCAGAATTGATTTGCTGCTGTAATGTCCATATAAGGGAAGTATCACTAACATTGACTCTCCATAGAAATAACAAAAATAAATGTTTGATTTCCAGTTGAAGTTAAATGTTTTTCTTAAATATCTAGTATTTTTCAGTAAGATTGTGAGTTCTATGATGAAACATCTTGTTTGTAAATTCTACATGGTGTTTAATCTGATGGGAAATGGTTATTGCATTCCAAGCATGTCTTTTATTTCCTGCTATTCATTGGATCTCTCCATTGAAGTATTCATTTCACTAGAATAAAAGAGGATGAGAGAGAAGGAAGAGGCTGATTAAGGCTAAACTAAAAGCTCTTATGAATGTCTCTGTGTGATTGCACTGCTATTACAGAATGTGTGTTTATAAACCAGAGTATTTTTAATTATGCAAAAGAGCGCTTTCATGCTGTATTATTGTCGGTGTCTTAGTGTTTCAATGTTTATATTACCAGCATCCTCACTCCTAATTTCTAACCCACTGGTTGTCTCATTTCCAAATAAAAAAGAGGATCTGAAAAGGATTGTGTGTGATTATTCTGTACCCTTTTCTCCCAATTTCCTGCTAATGTGAGACAACACAGATGCCATTTGGCCTCAGATATCATTTTATTGAATCTGGAATCCCAGTAGATGAAGATTGCTCTATGAGTCCAATTGGATCTGGTAGGGAAACTTTAATCTGCAATTATTAATAATTATGGTCTGATCCAAAGAGTATATAATTCTTTTACCTGTCCACAAATACAGTATGCACCAAATGCTTTTGTTTTATTTTTGATTGGGTACTGTTGTGGAGCTGTGGTGGCGCAGTGGTTAGAACGCAGTACTGCAGACGACTATGCAGACTTGCCGATCAGCAGTTTGGCTGATCGAATCCCACCAGGCTCCGGGTTGACTCAGCCTTCCATCCTTCTGAGGTCGGTAAAATGAGAACCCAGATTGTTGGGGGCAATATGCTGATTCTGTAAACTGCTTAGAGAGAGCTGTAAAGCACTGATAAGTGGTATATAAATCTAATGCTATTGCTATTATTGTGAAAAAGCAGAATTGTGAGATGACCATCGTGTACATCATTGGCAACTTTAATGTGTGTGGTTAGTGTGGAAAGTCTAGGAGGACTTTCCTAGAATTAGTTAGCAGCCCTGGTGGCTGAGGAATTCTGGGAATTGAGGTCTACACATTTTAAAGTTGCTGTGCCAGTTGTGCATGAAATCTTATTAGTGAAATCTTTTTTTATGGTGTGTCTTTCAAGCTACATATCTGATATTAGTATAGTGAAATTTCTAGAGTGAAAATAATTTGGTTATAGTAGGGTCATAGTGTTTAACTATTGCATCAAAATCAGTAAAATCAAATTTAAAGACCAACAAATTCTTACAGCATAAGCTTTTCCGAATTATATCCTCTATGGGTTCTACTAACAAGCATTGTTCCAATTCGTTAATTTTTTAACATCAAATATTGCTTAATCAAAAAGAAATGACTGCCCTTTAAGTAACCCTGACCTAAAGGAAGATTTGATACCTTCTCTATCTTGTTATTAAGCCCAATTCCTCATTATACTAATCATCTTTTCTAGTAAATGTATACATGTGATAAACTTGTAAATGTGCATCTGTATGTAGGTAAATTTACCTGCCCTCAGTGTGGAAGGGACTGCCACTCTCGAATTGGCCGTTTTAGCCATACCAAATGCTGTTTTAGGATCTCCACCTGGAGCACGATGCCATAGTCTTTTGAGACTGAAGGATGCCAAGGTAATGTAGGTAAATATGTACTTTTATATACTAGCCAGCGGTCACAATCTCCCAAAAGGACGGGCAAATCAAAAAAAGTTTAATAATTTAAATTTATTGTCTGGAAATGGCATTGTTTGTAAAACTAATTGATTCCCAGATGTGATGAAAAGTTATTTCCTTGCACAACATATACACAAATAGGCCACTGAATAAAGATGAAGCTCAGCAAGCATAAATCCATGCTTATTCATTGAATAAGTTCCAATGAATTCACTAACTCTCACTCCCAGGTAAAAGGCTTTTGGTTTGTAATGTTTCTTTAAGCTAGAGGTGTGTGGGGGGGTTGCATTATAAAAAAACAGCACTCAGTACCAATTGCGCATATACATATGTAATCTTTATAGCATAATACCTGTATTGTTTTAAAAGAATGCCTGGAAACTTCTTTCAATGTGCTGTTGGTCTAAACACAAAGATGTCCTTGAGTCAAACTTGACTTCTTGTGGATACATGGAGACTATTACACAATTTTATTGGAAAAAGTACAGAAAATATTTTGTTACAACTTTCATCCAGGATTGTACATGTTTTATTTTCCAACCTAGTTGCCATCCAATCTACCATCCAAGTAGTAACTAGACCTTACCTTGCTTAGCTTCGAATCACAGACAAAATTGACTTGGTGCTATCATCTGCTGAGTAATCTACCTTAGAATCATATGTAAAAATAGCCCATGTTATCCTAAGATTACAAGATTTTCTTACACAAAAGCTGTATACCTGAACAGAGTAAGTCCAAAGCTGATGAAGCCCAGGAGAAACACAGTCTCTGCTCACAAAATGGGAATTTTTCCAAATTAGTATTCACACTAGTTATATAGCCACTAACCAACAACAGCGTTTAGCTTATTTTTATTGAATTCTTTGAAAAATACTTCATACTAATATATTAAATAAAATATATCAAATCCTAGCAGTCATTTCCTGAACCCAATGTTTTTCTTGGACTACCTAGTCCTAGAAAGACAAATAATTTGAGTCAGTATTTCATTCCTGTTTTGGGGGAAGTTAATTATTTTCTTTTTTAGCCTGAGCTTTTGCTATGCATATGATTGAAAGCATAACTCAAATTTCTTCAGTTTGCTGTAACAACATATTTCTCTGCCCTCTCCCCTAATTGATTCATTTGTTGAATTATTCATAAGTGTTGTGTTCTCGAATTTCATTATCTGCATTCACAGCTAAATGTGAGCAAACTTTAATGAACAGAAATAACAAAGACCTGGACAAGAGAACCAAAGACAAGGAGAATATAGTGTGTGTGTGTGCATGTGTGTGCACGTGTGTAATACAGTACAGTGGAAAAACTAATTCATAAACTTCCCTGAAAAGAGTATCAACCACTTAATGTTAGGCTTGCCTTCTACATGGGAAGATTTTGAAGGCTTTGCCTTTTACATAGGAAGATGAGGCTGAATCATATCTTGTGGATTCTGGGTGTATCTGCTTCATTTTTCTATCTGCTGTATAACATTACACAGATTACACAGGTGACCTTCATGTTTCTCAGTAGCAATCTTTTGAGTACCCAGATTAGCAACACAGACATTAAAAAGACAAAAAGAAATGGGCAGATGGGCTTGAAGGGATCACACTCTGGATATACACTACAACTTACCGGTAAGTGTAATATTAATGTTTTACAGTTGAATGTAGGAGGTAAAGAGGAAAGAACATTTTAAAATCAGCTTTTAATAGCTCCAAAATAAGCCTTTTTAATAGAGGAATCTCTAGCAAAACATGCTAGCATCCCAGAGGGATAAGCTTTTATTTACTTTTCCTACACTTAAGGAGTCAGCCCGATATCCTTGCAGATAGCTGACAAGCCTGTAAAAAGCAGCTGCAAGATACAGTAAATGTAGTATGAGGATATTCTATGTAGATACTGACATGGTTCACACAATCTAATATAAATTTAGAGCCCATTTTTTCTTCCTAGAAATTTTGTTCCAGAAAAGTCTGGTTTGTGATTTAGTAGAATACATGATTATCTACTTAGTCATCTTATGTATCCATTATTAACTTCTTAATGTTTTCTGATGCACACCACTGTCCAAGCTCTCTCAAATTAAAAAAAAGGGATTTTTATTATTTATTTTTTCCACTTAACCAAAGGTAAGATTGTGCAATTTAGTGTGGATGTTTGCGCTTCTTTGGTATAGTTCCATCCTTTTATTTTTAAAATAATCCCAAGTTACCTTCCAAGGCAACCATGAAATATTCCCTTATGACTTTCAGGGAGCTTGTAAGTTATAATGCCAGCCACTTTGGTTGGTAGGCAGGTGTTATCTAAAGACAACAAATCATTTAATAAAAAAGTAGATGTAGGGCAAGCAATTGGAATGTCTAAAATAATATGTAAAACAATTAGCATTTTAGAAACATATCATTTAAAAGGAAAATGGGGTGAATTTCCATGAGAGAAAAAGTATATATAAACTTTTGGATATATAAATAAAATTATGTATCACATATACAAATTATATACAACCAAAAGTCAGGTCCCATAAGCCAATCAATTTTTTCCCAGAAAAATATTACTGTAAGTGTTTACAGGTAGCGCTCAACTTAGAACCATGTTTTCAGCCACCAAAATTACAACGGTGACGACTCAGGAAGCAACAGCAAGAATTGTTTGCTCCTGAGCAGGTTCAACAAGCATTTTCACCCAGCTGCCTTCTCTTCCAATTACCTGCACCAACCTTTTTCTGTCTCCTTTTCAGATCCAGCTTTTCTGGAAAACATTTTGTACTTTCCTACTTCTTTCTTTCTGAAGAGAGCGCTGTCTTCAAAGACAGGTAAGGAAAATAGAAACAGGAATGCTTCTATCCTCCAGCACATGGATTGTATTGACCTGCTAGTGTCATGGTTTTAAATATTTAATAGAATAGTTATTAAATAAAATGAATTTTTATTATTTGTAAACACAGAGAAACATGTACAACTTTCTAGATTAATATTTATTTTTAAACACATTGTACACTTTCTCTACATTTTATTTGACATAAAATACTTCGTTGTGTTGCAAGAGCGTAATGGGAAAAAAGGTAGTGTGCCAGGATGAAATAATTTCAGAAGAATTCGGAAATTTGAGAGCTAAAATGAAGAAAATAATGAACCAGGAGTCCTGGGATCTCAGATATCAGAAATATTTTCCTTAGGCAACCTGGTGGCCCTCAGCTACCCGGGGATCATAATATTGATGCCGAATTTAGTATGGACACCCAATTGGCATAGTCCACTGCAGCCACCCAATTGGCATAGTCCACTGCAGCCCAGAACTATTTTCTAGAGGATGGTAGTGTTGTTGGCAACAAAAAAGCGAACTTTATGCAACACCATAAAGATTAACAAATTATTCCTGAAATGTTTGTGGATCATAATTCATTTAAATTGGCATGTACAGCGGTTTGAGATCTGAGAAAGAATATTCTCATAAGGGAATGGTGAAGAACTGAAAAATACCATATGGCTTTCCTAAATTATCAAGATAGTATCATACGTACTAGGATAAAAATTGTTTTTCGTTTAGTCATACATCTGATTGAATATATTAACCGACTCAGTAAAAAAATGTTATCACACCTAACTACTGCTTCGAAGTTATTGTTCATCATTCTATGTGCCCCTTTCACCGTTTTCTTCTCTTCCCCTTTGAAAACACTGTAGCAGATACATCCCACCCCCACACACATTGTTTCTTGAGGCTATACAGTACTTGTTATTTGATGCAGTGGACTGAGATCCAGAACAACTGAGTGATCTAAATTTATGTAACAATAAATATGTGCCCTATGGAACGTCTTACCCCCTGAGGTCAAATTGGCTCCCACTCTTCCGCAGGAGCCTGAAGACCTGTTTCTGCCAGATGGCTTGGGACCCTAAAGGGAGGGGCGGGCATCACATTGGAGGTGGTTGTTGACTTAGGAGGCAATCCCACTCCCCCCATTACCCCCGCGCATCTCGTTTCATCATTGGCATTCCCGAAATGATGGCACCACCATCTCCTAGACTCGCATCACAACGCGAGCCACCGAGAATCTACAAATATCGACCGGCCACAATTAAAGCCCGGCTTCGTCTCCCCGCCCGCAGCGTGGCGCATGCGTGTTTGTGGGAAAGCCTTCGCGTATTCCCCCCTCGCGCTTCTTTAACTTTTCCAGCTCTCCGTCGGCCGTTGCATCCCTGCTTCTCGGAACCAGTGACATCATGGCTGTGGGCACGCGCAGAATTGTGGGCCGGGAGGGACCGCCATTTTCGGAGAGGAGAGGGGTGGGGCTAAGGCCGGTCAGTCAGGCTTAGGAAGCCGGGAAGAATTTGTCTCCCGGCCGTGAGAAAACGGGAGGTATAGGGGGCAACGGCGGTGCCGGGGTCGCCCCCGCCCCGTGATTGACAGCCCGGACTTACCACCCGGGCGGTGAAGTCAGAGCAGGGGTGAGTATCGGCATTGTACCCCGGCGCCTTCCTAGCATCCTTTTTCCTTTCTTCGCCACCAAGGGAACCCGGCGGCCTGCCGCCCATCAAAAAATGCTGATCGCTCTTAGGACTAAGCGGCCAAGGCGGTGGCAGCTGCGGGTGCCAGCGGTAGGAAGAGCTCCGTGTGTGTGTGTGTGTGTGTACGTGTAGAATTGAGAGTGGATAAGAAGGTACAAAGTGTGCTCACCAGCGGCAGCGCCGAAAACG
>JANHJO010003790.1:323762-337783 GCA_032468235.1 Pseudoxyrhopus heterurus | reverse complement strand
GGTGGTGCAGTGGTTAGAATGCAGTACTGCAGGCTACTTCTGCTGACTGCCGGCTGCCAGCAGTTCGGCAGTTTCGAGTCTCACAGGCTCAAGGTTGACTCAGGCTTCCATCCTTCTGGTAAAAGGTCGGTAAACTGAGGACCCAAATTGTTGGAGGCAATATGCTGATTCTGTAAACCGCTTAGAGAGGTGTAAAGCAGTGTGAAGTGGTATATAGTCTGAGTGCTATTGCTAATTAGGCTTAAGATGTGCATTGGCTTTTAATTTTCCAATGTGGTCTTAAGCAGGATTGTTGCAAGCTTGGGTAGTTATGGATTGCTGTCAGAAATAATTTTGATTTTTAATTTAACAGTCCAACAGTTACAACTACTTTAAAGAATCTTGGAGCACTTTATAGACGTCAAGGCAAGTTTGAAGCTGCTGAAACACTAGAAGAGGCAGCAATGAGGTCCCGTAAACAGGCGAGTACTATAACACAAAAAGGTTCTTAAAAATGTTTAAAGTGTTTAAATTTTTGATATTACATTATCATTATTTTAGAGCAGAACAAAGATAAATTTAGGAACAATGGTGATATGTATTTCTTTACTGCATGAAATACTAAAGAAAACCTGCCATAAACAGGCCAAACCAACAAGTTCAAGGATATCTTTGCAGCAAAATGCACCACTGACTTCATCAGGAAATAACAATTCCAAACGCTCTTGAAAGTCATTGACCCCAAGTCTGTTCCCGTACAAGAATCCACTGCTAGCATCTTTGACAAATGACCATTCAGTATCTGTCTAAGCACCTCTGTTTAATCAGTGACGCACAGGATCACAGTTTGCATATATAGGAGCTTAGCAGGCCGACCATAAAGGAGTCCTTTCTACATTTTCAAATGAATACCGGTCTCCAAATCAATAAACAAAGGTCACTAGAGAATGTAGCAGTGCATAGAAAACAAGGACAAATGATCAGTGACAGCACCAAAGTAAAAAAAACTTGCAAGAGCTGTCCAGGAATCTTGCTTTTCAGATGTACCCAGAAAGCCCAAAAGAAACAACAACAAACCAAAGTGATCTGCGTAGATTTTGGAGAAATTTAAACTATGTTGATAATGGTTAGTTTTATTCAGCTATGAATGAGCTCTCTCTACTGCCCTTTTGTCTTGTTGATTATGGAGCTTTCAAACTATCTTTGAAAAAGACAGTTACTGCATATAGATTTTTCATATTTCAATATTGACAAGAAAGATTCAAAAACGTGTATGGAGTGCACACACCTAACCAACAAACAGTCAGACAATTGATGGCATAATGACTTTGGCGGGGGAAGAATGGGCCTCCAGCCTGAACACCAGTTTCATGCTCTATACATTGTATTGCTTGTTCTTTGAGTACATGATGTCTCAGGGCAAGCACAGCCTGTTGTGACCCAGCTGGGTTAGGGCCTGGAGTACAACCCTGTTACTGGCAATACACATTGAAGGTAGGGCATGTGGATGAATCCTATTCTAATGTATATTCTGCATGGACTAGGAAAACCCATGTGTACTCTGTTGGAGTATGATGTTTATTTACTGACCGCTCAGGGACTGAGAGGGACTCCTGGGTGAGCCATCCATTGTGCATTCAGTGTGATTGAAAGAGACACAACCAAATCTGACTTGCTCCAGTGTCAAGCCCTAACAAGTTGACAAGATCAAGGAAGCAATTTCAGTACACAGATTCTAGTAAAGCATATTTAATGCTACTCTGGGGATAAATATAGAATTTTGGAAACTAAAAAAGGATTTTCCAATCTTCATTTATTGTGAATTCATTAAGGCAGAGTGATTTGAAAATTTCTTCGCTAATGTTTGTTTTGTCTTTCCTTGTTGTAATAGGGACTTGACAATGTTCACAAACAAAAAGTTGCTGAAGTACTTAATGATCCAGAAAGTATAGAGAGAAGGCAAAGCCGTGAGAGCCTTAATATTGATGTGGTAAAGTATGAGAGTGGACCTGATGGAGGAGAGGAAGTGAGTATGAGCTTAGAATGGAATGGGGTGAGTACAGTACACAGTGCAGTCAAGTTTTTATTCTGTTAGTGTTATAACATATGGTTTATATTCATCTGCAGATTTGAGTAAAAGAAAAATCCTGCTTTTTATATTTTAAAATCAATTGGAAAATACTCAAATGGGGAAAATCTAGGAATTAATATTTGGATCTTGCTGTGCGTGCTTGAATGCTGATTGAATGTCCTAGTTAATACACAGCCTAAATCAAGCTAATGTTTTTTTTAGTGGAAGCAAAGTATGACAGTCACATGCTTGTATTCTTTATCCCTTAAAAAGTTTGCTCATTCAGGAAGCAAACACTGCTGTAAACTCAGATGGAATGATATAAAAGAAAAAAAACCTAGACACTGTATTGTGAAAACAAAGTGAAAATAACTTCTGTATAAATGAAGTCCACTGTTTTTTTTCCATACAGGTAGTCCTCATTTAACAAACATTTATTCAGCTTCATTGTTTAAAGTTACAGTGGTGCTGAACAATTAGTTTGGTCACGTGATTAAAACGTGGGTGCTTGGTAACTTGGCTGTACTTATGATTGCATTGGTTCTTCAACTCCCCTCACTTTCCCGTCTGGCCCCCCCCATCCACTATTTGTCCTTTTGGTAACCTTATACAGTGGCCTCTTTGGTGGCGGCGATGGTGATAGTGGTGATAGTGGTGGAGCTAAAATAGGCCCAGGGTCTAGACTCAGCCAGCCACACCAAGTCGACTCACGCCATTCCGCAGATAGGACTCATTGTTGCTGAAATTATGCACACGATTCCCATAATGCTTCAGAAGGCCTCAGAAGATTTCTGAAGCATTGTGAGAAGTGCACACATGATTTAGAGAATGACATGAGTGGCCTCAGGAAGGAGGTCTGGCATAGTCAGCAGCTGCCTCACCTATAGCCAGGTTGGGCCTGCCTTATCAGTAGTGGGAAGAAGATGGGAAGATCAGCTGGGTGTGGCAGGACTTGCAGAGTGCAGGGCATTGGTGGTGGCTAGGACTTTGTGCTGTGGCTCTAGTTGACTGCAAGTGTGGGGCTTAAGGTGGCACTCCATGTTGCTGGCAGTGCTGAGGCTGAAGTAGGGATCCAGGAGTAGTGATGGCTGGCTGAGACTGCTGAAGGCGTTGGGCCTCTTTTTTCTGCTGCTGCCAAGGAGTGCTGCTGGGCAAAGTGGCCAAAAGCAGAGGTGGAAGGGAGATAGGAAGGTGGGGGAGCTGAAGAAGAGGCTACCTTATCTTACTGGAGCTCAGGATGGGAAGGGATCAAGACAGGAATGGCTTTGATTTAAGTGGGTCCTCGCTTATTCACCAGTGGGATTCAGTTAACATCTTCAATGAAGACTGCCAGGATTGCTGTTGCTAAGTGATGTGGTCACATGACATTGTACTTTACAATTGCATCTCTTAATGACAGAAATTCCAGTTCCAATTAACCATCATAAGTCAGGGACCACCTGTATGCTGTGAGCTGTGCTGCAGAATCTACTTCTGTATTCAGCATTTCTGAAAGTTCATGGCACTAGAATGCAAAAATAAAATCTGGCTCTACAGCTGGATAAATTAACTGCTTCCAAACATCAGGGAAGTCTGTTGCATTTTTAGAAAAAACTTTTTTTTTATCTCATGCCATCTGTTCCCATTGGGTAATGCAGAAAAGTGTGCCATAGAAGTTAAAACAAAAAGCACTTTCTAAAGCCAGTATTGTTCTTAAACAATTGAACCTGTTTTTCTATTTGTCCGATAACTTTATCATTGTTATAATGATTCTTGCTTGTTGTAGCAGCAGATAGTTTTCTAGCTTCGATTTGTAACTGGATACCCTGAGCAGATAGAATTATTGTTCATCATAAGCGCATCATGATAATTTTGTTTGTATAATACATTTGAAACCAATAGCAATTCATCTTGCATTTGGAAGTGTAGATTAGTTTCAATAATGGGATATTTTTTGGAGATTTCTTCTGTTGCTCTAAAATCTTGCCTGAATTTTAGAGCCCCAAAGGTTGTGTGGCTCTATTTTATTTATTTCTTCTTTGACTTTTTTTCTGCTCATCTTTGACATTCTTCGATTCTTCTTTGACTTTCTTTCTAATTTAGTATTAACAGTGCTAAGACAGTCAATCAGCATATAATAGAAACACCATTACCTTATTATTATTTTATTTTTCCTGTTGGAATTAGAACTGTGTACTGTACTCTTCCCTGATTTTTTTTCCCCCTCTGCTTGGCATGCCTTCAGTTTTCAAGTGCAGGAAGATGCACTGTTTGCATGTATTTTACTTTTTATTAAGATATATGCAGATTTGTGATTGATAGAGCGTTCAAGGAAATAAACAGTATTTCTAGATCACAAATAGTCCATATTTTAAAATATTCTGATCTATAAATTACTTCCTTTAAAATGGAAATACCTGCTTTGAATAATATGTGGTCTGTAGGGTTTAGTAAACCAGATTTAAATCATGTCAAATGCAGCTGCAATTTAAACATATCCATCATATTCTTACAAAACACTGCTAAATTTGAGATTCTTCTTTAAGAATATTAATAATTTTTTATTGTTTTAAAATGTTATCTTTGCCTGAAAAATCATCTTTAAAATAATCCTAGCAGTTTGTGATATTGATATAATTATTTGGACAGAAATTTAATACGATAGAGATTTTCAGCCTCTCTCTTTTGCATTCCCAACTCACTTTAATATCTCACTAAAGAGAAGGTCAAAGGAGCTGATCTACTTGACTGCTCCCTGTTCTTAGCTGCAAATTTCAGCTCCGGTTTTCGTTGAGCCATCATCAATCTGCCATTTGTTTCTAGAAGTCCTCAAAAGACTGAAGGCAAGTAATTGCAATGAAAATAGATTTCAAATGCTTATTGGGATACAATATATATTCATATATTCTGAATAGAAGGTACAAACTTTGAAAATCTTTCAAAACAGCCTCTTAATTAAGAATAGATGTTATATTCATTATATTCTTTTTTAAAAGAAGGGCTGGTTATCCTACCTAGACAGTAATGCTTCAGGATATTTTATTATTCATTCTTACACTATATTCTTATAACATTCTTCATTGTAGAAATGGCCAAGGCAGTATTTTAAAAATTAAATACAAAAATTGTTACTTTAAAAGTTTTAAATATTTAACGTACAGTATTGCTCCTGTGCTGTGATAGTTTTGGAAAGTCTACCAATAAGAATAAATGTGCTAACTTAGCTCCATATGTATAAATGTTGGGATCCTCCTCATGGATAATAGTTTTCTAATCTTTGGTAGTTTTCATTATTTTCTAATCATTTCCTCTCCCTCAAAAGTGCTTTAACAATCAAAGCTTGGGAGAAAACACATATCAATTTATGCATTTATTTATTTTTATTCCATCTTTATTATTTTTATAAATAACTCAAAGCAGTGAGCATAAATTGTGGTTGTAAATTTATTATTATTTATGAAACTTGTATACCACCCATCTCACTGAGGCGACTCTGGAGGGGTTCAGTTCTGATACTGAAAGCAAGTCTTTAGGTTGATTATGTCGTCAAAGGTAGCCTAAGTCTCAGTTATAAGCTCCTGGTGCTTTACTGTTTAATTAAATGTGCACAGATTTGTCAGGCCTGAAATTTGCCCAGGTTTTCATTAGATGTTTAAAAAGAAGGCAGCCCAATCTCATTGGATCTTACTAATAAATATGAGGTTGGTGTAAATTTAGAACTGTCACACTTCCCTCTTTGCAGTCTAGGTGGAAAACAGTTAATCGAAGGAACAAAAAAGAAAGAATTGATAAATAGTATTTATTCAAAGAAAGGTTGAGGCCACAATACAAGTATTCCAACAGGTATCTTTCAAATCTTATAGTATACTTCTGTTTAGGCAATTTATCGTTGCAAAACTCTTGCCATTTCTTCTGCTTTTTAAATGTAAAGGACTGGAGGATTACCTCTTTTGGGAAAGCTGGACAGTCTGCATCTGTTCATTGCTTTGCTATTTTAACAGTATAATGAAGTTTTGGAATATTGATGCATTTATTATGAGCACATTTATTCCCATTGGTATTGTTTGTAGTATCTAAAAATTAAATTACTCTACCTTGTTCTGGGTTTTTTGGAGGGTTTTTTGGTCCCTTTTGACTTTGGCTGATGTGTTTTTTTTTAATGGAAATTCATTAGCTATAAAATCTATATATTCTCAATTATATTTGTTATGTTCACAGGATGATTCTGATTCTTTCAGCATGCGAATACTAAGAGTTTTGCAATAGAAGACAAAGGCCTGCCTAAAGGCTTTTATTTTCATTTTAAAAATATTCAATTTCCCCCCTCTCTGCTAAATATATATATATATATATATGGAGCAATTCACATAATTAGGTGACCTAGAAATACTGTTAACAAGTATTAACAAGCTTGAAACTGAAAACTGTTGAACTTTCTCCACAACAGTTTCATCCAGCTTTTTCTCTCTCCATTTCTGTCCGACAGGCCTAGATGCCTTTTCTGATTCTAATACTGTCTCCTGCATGACGGGCGTACACCATCTTCAAGCTCTAACTTCTCTCCACTACTGACTGCTGTGTATTTAGCAATCCCTTAAGATCTTTGTCACAGCTATACTTCCTGTAAAAATGGCCACTTCTTCAGTGCCGGTGTCTCTTACATTTGGGGCAGGGGATTCTCTTTCTCTTGTATATGTGTCGCTTTTCCAGATATGTAGTCTTCTAGAATGTAGTCTTAATAACCATTTGCTGTGTAACAGATGAGTTAACAAAACTAAGAATGAAAATTCCTAAGTAGATGTTTCACTATAATGAAAGATAGTTTAAGCTATTACACAAGAAATTAAAATGGCATGAAGGTTTTGACAAAGTAATTAGTTAAAAAAAATCAAACTGTAAGGCACATGCTTACATTGTATTTAGACTTATAACAGGGTTTAACATCAATATAGATGTCTTGACTTAATGCTTATTCAAAAGTAGCAGTGCTGTTTAGTATTCATGTGAAGATGCAATTAAGCTTTTCTCTACTAATCTTGGTGATGGGTGACTTTGTGTATTTGTCTAATAAACTCAGTCCAACTGACGTCTGTCTCTGTCTTCTGCGTAGTACTTTCTGACCTTTTGTGTATGGAAAGATTTATTTTCCAAAAACAGCAAGGTATTAGTAACTTGAAATAAAGCATAAACAAGTTACTTAGAGAATAAAGTTAACAAATATTTCACCATGTAAATTGGTCTTCTGGAAAATGAACCAAAATGTCACCAAATATATTACTGTAAAATTATGGCCTTGCATCTTAACTTTCTAGAATACTGTTAAGGTTAAAGTGCAAGAACTTAAAATGTTTTGTGCTATCATATGCTTCTGTTCTTAATATCTGCTTGCTACGTATGAGCCAAATGAGATTGAGCCTGAATAAAATCTTGCTCACTCAGCTGTTACTATAGTGCTACTGCTTGGTGGTGGGCTTTTGTTGTATTCTTATTACTGCATCATGGTTTGCATAGAGTGCAATAATGGGTTAGATGTCTCTGCTGCTAATAGAAATGTTGGCTATTGTGCAAGGAATTGCCTTTACCTATATGCTGTTTTGATACACGTTCATTTAATTTCAGTGGAAATGAGCAACTAAGTGTTCAGATAATTAAATCATTTTATCTTATTAAAACTGTCTACCAAAACTTGTTTCATTGAAATGTATGAGAATTGTAATTCTTGGTTAACTTGTCATCATGGTTCAGTTAAAGTGATGCACTCCCGATAGATAATATGCTGTCTGCTTATTTTTAATCTGTTCATCTCAGAGCCATTATCACAGAATTTTAAAATGAAGGGTTCAAAGTGATCTTGGAGATTATCCACTCTACCTGTTAAGAATAACTTTTAGTTAAATCTTGTTTATATACTTGCTTATAACTTCAGTGATACCTGTTTATCACTTCAATGATAGCAGAACACAACCAATTGGTGTTTAGTTGTGATCACTAAACTCTGACAAAGGATGAATGGTTTTAAACGTGCTCATTTTTTTCAGGATGGCACTGGATCATTAAAACGCAGTGGTTCCTTTAGCAAACTTCGTGCTTCAATTAGACGCAGCAGCGAGAAGCTGGTTAGAAAACTGAAGGGAGGAAGTTCACGAGAAAGTCCTGGGTAATTATTTCTAGATGTGTTGCAACACATGGGAATTGAATTATGCCTAAACCTATCCTGCTGTGTAATGGGTTTATCTCACCAGAGTTTAATCAGGAAACAGTTCTCACAAAAATGCAGTACAGAGGATGATGTTGAAAGTTGGTCATAAACAGTTGTAAAAAGTTTGTTATTAATTTGATTGTAAACAGTATTATGGCTTTGTAAAAATTTTGACATTATGTAAATGACTAGTTCAAGAATTGACTGCTCTGTCATCCTACATAGAATGACTAATGCACTTGGCTGGAATTTCAGCAGGTTCTCCTTAATAACAAAATATGAGCCTTTTAATTTATTCTGAAAAAGTTATTAAGATTTAATTGGTACATGAGAAATTGACACATGTATATATAATATCCAATCAAACTAGGTTATTGAATCTGTACAGATCTATTTAATTGGATACTTGTTTATATTTAATAAACATGTAAACATGTAACATTTTTTTTCAGTTCTCACATATTAATAGAAGCTGTTTCATCTACTTTGTCTAGAATTCCTGCAAATAAATTATTGTTATATTAAAATGGACTGAAATTCTTTATCCAGTCCTTATAGTGAATAAAAGATATACCTGGTACCAATATCATCAGGGCTCCTTTTGAAATCTATGCTCATTCTTCCTTATGAATTTTATAGTTTGAATTTTTTTTGTAAAAAGTATGAATAACTTTATTATTCACTCCAGATATACAGAGATATGTTATCGGCCTCTCTCTCTCTCCCCCCCCACACACACAGAGACATAGTTAGAGATAGAAATAGAGAGAGTGTTGTTTCCAGGTCTAAGGAAATAAACTGTTACAGATTTTATTACATCGAAGTATTATTAACTGTTACAAGAAGTTACGCAATGCCATTTTCAATAAAAACAATGGAGACAATCCTTGTTGGAAATATAGAAACCAATCTATTTCTACCTATGGTACTTTGAAAAACAGGTAGCAGTAATAAAGGAAATGAAAGTCTTCCTTTTAACAAGGAAAGCATCTAGATCAGATGTGATTCTTTTTTTGCTACAGTAAACATGGTTGCTTCTACTTGTGATTATCTTTTGACTTTGTCTGTAACCATCAAGGCCTTTATTCCATAATCTTTTCTATTTCTGTCACTTTCTAGTTTGGAATATTTCAGTATTTAGGTTATTGATAAGGCAATTAAACTTTTTGGGAATACTTTTTCTCTGAACTACTAGATTTTCAGTCAATAAATAATAGCAAAATATTTCCAAAGCCTTCTTTCCTTAAAAATATACTTAAATGCACCTTTTGTTTCTTTCAATAATATTTTTCTTTCTAAAACCAGCCCTTTCTCTTTGTCTTTGAGTAAAAAACAACTTAAAAATTTGTATACATTTTACAGGTCTTTTATATTGCTTTAAAATGTTGCATCAACATAAGCTTTCATCACTTTTAAAGAAAGTTTGGTTTACAAATAAAAAAAATACTTAACTACTTTCATTGTTTCCAGAAGAGCAACCCACTTTGTTCTGAAAATATACATTCTATAAAATATTGTTAAATAACAGTATTATTTAAGTGCCCTTATTTTCATTGAGATCTGCTATTTCTATTAATTTAATATCCTTTTTTCTGATAAATCTATACAAGTGAAAAACCTATCAGTTTTTTAATAGTACTGGATATGGGGAGAAGGAAATAAATGAAGATTTGTGTATTGCTTTTATAAAGTTCTATACACAGTTTTGAAAGAAAATTACCTATATTTTTAAGAAATAAAAAGGAAGCCTTACCAATTAAATTATCATTAATTTGCCCCCTATGAATTGCCTTTATATTATTTCAGAGCTTGTTTACCTGATTAAAAAAATTACTGGAGTTCAAATACAGTTTTATTTTTTTAATTTCTTACAATTGAAGTAGTATCCTTCTAAATTCATAATTATTATTGTTATTATTGCTTGTTTTATTTTTATTCTAATCCAAGCTATAGTACTTTCCCATCTTATTTATTCTAACTTTTCTTCCTTTTTTGGAATTCCTTCAGAAGAATTGCACTGTTTCCCTCTTTTAAATAAAAAATATGTTTTCCTTTTTGAACTACTGTTTTTATTTTTTTTTAGATGATTGTTTGCTTTCAAACCTTCCAATCTCTTCTCATTTAGTAAATCACAGTAGATTTGTTGAATGGACGCATTCAACAAAACTTACCTGATCTCAGAAAAGTTAAGGATGGTCAGAACTAGATAGTATTTGGGTGGGAATTTATTAGGAAAATCCAGGAATGCAAATCATACGAAGAGATGGTTAAAATAAAAAAGAAGCAAATAATTTCTATACTGTGCCAAAAACAAAAACAAACCCCACAACCAAATCCTACCTGCATATGTCTAGATAATTACCAGAAGATGAGCTTTGAGGGAATTTTTGCATTCAGAAAAAAAATCTTCGGTAGCTACATTGTTTATTGTCCAGTGTGAAACTTGGTAGTCTTATATTCTATGTTAATTAACTTTACTTTGCCACAATTAAGTTGGCACTACAGTAGTTTTATTTTATAAAAAAATAAATTCTGATAATCAAATTGTCACTGTAGATAATTATATATCTTCTCTTCTATATTACTTTCATGTTCCTATATTACTTTCATTATTATTTATATAAACGGCCACGATGATTTTTAGATTCAAAATAGCAGGTCTCAGAGCAGTATCACAAACTGTTTTTGACACCCTGTCTTAAGAGGCTTACACTCTTGGAAAACTGCTGTTTGTGAATCATAAATCCATAGGTTCAAAACATATATGACACCTTGAATGCTGCTGCAAGTGGGAATTTGCCCAAATAGAAGAATAACAAGATTCCAACCTACTTTTATTTAATACAAACTGTTATATAGTTTAACTTCTAACTAGTAGCTCATTTGAAGTGGTATCTGTCCATGATGATATTTATGTGTGATCATTGGCCCATAATGTCAATTTTTAGGGTTGGATTTGTTTTTTTATAGAACAATCTACACCACTACCCACCTCCAACTTGGAACTTGGGGCTAATGGTTTGTTGAACAGGCTTAAGGAAATCAAATTAACACTCAGCAGTAAATAATAGGTTTTTCTTTATTCAATTCTAGCCTCTACTAGGCAGAATATGCTCAGAACAAATTGACTAGATTTAATTTTTTATTACAGACAAGAAGCCATAAACAGTGATTTCCCAGTGCAGTGCAAAGAAGTCACAGACTGTGTATATCTGTACTCTATAGCCATAAGTTAACATTCTAGGCTTCTTCCTCCCACCTCTCTACATTAACTGGTAGGCCTCTTGATGTTAATGTCCTCCACTCCAGTCTCAGCTCTTATACACTCACGTTTTACACAGTCCTGTCTTTAGTGGGCTATCTAGTGTTTATATTAGTTAAAATCCTCAGGATATTTTTTTCTGTACCTTATTGATTTGTACTTGAAGGAATGGTGCTTCAGGAATAATAGTGTCATGACCTGGTTGCAGATTCTAATGCAGAAAAAAAAATTGAAACATAAAAATCAGATTTTGCCTTGTCAAAAGATTTCCCGTATTTGCAATGGTCATATACTGTACTACTACTTGTATTCCAAAACAATTAAATTTATATCACCCTGAGTATGAAGTCAATTTTTAAAAATTGATTATTTAATGTTTCAGTGTCATCTGTGGGTACGGTAATTTTCATTAAAAAACTGATAAACTCAGATGTTCATATCTGTGCTGTGTTAAACATTTTTAGATTAACAATATGTGTTTTAACAGTATATATAAATAAATAATATGTAAATATCGCATGACTTACTACTTTATGTTAATAACACCTGTATTTTAATATGCATGCATTGAAGTTCTTGGATATGCAGAAATATATTGTTATTGTTGGCACTAATACAGTGTAAATATTTCTTATTTTGTATACCTTAGTTTATAATAAATTTGCTTGAATTTCCAAGGCTTGTTATATTAATGGTACTACTTACCATTAGGAATGCATAGGTGAGAACAATATATATATATATGTTGCTGGGGCTGTCTTTTGGCTAAGCTAGGCCAAAAGATACGGTGTGCCTGTATATTGATATACACTTGCTTTTCTCACAACACAAATCTATAAGACCAAGTAATTTCAGTCACCACAATATGACCTTTCCAGTGCAGGGAATAAACTGTTGCAAATTTCCCATAAAAAAATTCCTTACCAAAATGTAGTGTAAACTGACTGGGTAGTAATAGCCAGCTGTCTCAAGTTTTTCATCCCAAAATATCCAAGTTTAATTCATCACCGAACTTTACTGTTTTAGACCTTAAAGGTTCATAAGAATCCTAGCTGGCGTATCAGAATCAGAATTCTTTATTGGCCAAGTGTGATTGGACACACAAGGCATTTGTCTTTGGTGCGTATGCTCTCAGTGAACAAAAGAATAAAATAAAATAAAATAAAATAAAATACATTCATCAAGAGTCATCAAGAATTATAAGAATAAGATACAACAATTAGTGATAGTCATAGATTACTAATAAGCAGTCAAATCTAATAATACTAATAATCTAATAATCAAATAATCAAATACAAGAAAAATAATATAAATTGTAAAGATATAGATTGTAAAGATATTAAAACAAATAATATAAATTGTAAAGATACAAGCAATAGTTATAATTTGACAGTGTTATGGAAATTAGTTGTTTAGCAGAGTGATGGCATTTGGAGCTCACTCCGTTACGCGGCGCTTGGGATTCGAACCGCCGAACTGCCGACTTTTCTGATCGACAAGCTCAGCGTCATAGCCCTGAGCCACCGCATCCCTGAAATAACCTTAGAAGTGATTTAATATGAATTCTAAAAAGGGGGACACACCTGCATACATACACACACACATACTCAAACTGGATAGTGGATGGTATCTGTGTATCTAGGTATTCGGGGAGTCCTTGACTTATGACTCCAATTGAGCCCAAAATTTCCGTTGCTAAGCAAGACAATGGTTAAGTGAATTTTGCCCCATTTTACAAACTATCTCATCGGGGTTGTTAAGTGAATCACTGCAGTTGTCGAGTTAACAACACGGTGGTTAAGTGTGAGTCTGGCTTCACTTCCCCGTTGACTTTGCTTTCCCAAAGTTCGCAAAAGGTCATCCCGTGACCCTGGGACACTGCCACCATCATAAATACATGCCAATCGCCAAGTGTTCGAATTTTGATCATGGGACCACAGAGATGCTGCCTCAGGATTCATATTTATGAAAGGTGATCCCATGGTCACGGGATCAACTTTTGGGACCTTCTGACCATGGGGGAAGTCAGATTCATTTATCAACCGTGTTACTCACTTAACAACTGCAGTGATTCACTTAACAACTGTGGTAACAAAGATTGTAAAACGGGGCAAAGCTCACTTAATAACTTTCTCACTTAGCAATGGAAATTTTAGGCCCAATTGTGATTGTACGTTAAGGACTACCTGTACAATGGAAAACGTGACATTCACACAGTCCCGTTAACCGAAATACGAAGAGAGGAATAAAATAAAATATGTGTTGTATTGTATTGTAAATATATACATAGTTATATATAGATGTATAAATAATGGTTATCTTTGTTAACTTTGAATTAAGATTTATAGTTGTTTAAATATATAGACTCTCTATATAATGATAAGATACATAATGAAATGATTTTAATGTGAATTATTATTGGCTTGTAACGCGTAATGAAGGTACCGTATATACTCGAGTATAAGTCCAGTTTTTCAGCCCTCAAAAAGGGCTGAAAAAACCACCCTCGGCTTATACTCGAGTCAACTAAT
>JANHJO010003790.1:284986-301777 GCA_032468235.1 Pseudoxyrhopus heterurus | reverse complement strand
ATGTATTAAGCCCTGTTTATATTCTCTAAATAGGTAACTTTTAGCTCAGTTAGGTACTTAAGAATTAATTCTGGTTTGCTGATAGTTATTTATACTTCTTATATTTCTACACCACCAATGTCACCTAAATTACTCTGGGAATTTGATACTTGAAGCTTGCTGAATGTGCTTGTTTTTTTAGAACAGGGAAAGGAAAACACTGCTTATTGTACTCTGCACTTTCATGGACCAATTGCTAGACTTCCATGGAAACTAAAGAAGTAATACAATGTGATCTGCAAAGACAGCTTTTTCTAACACATGGAGTTCAGTCTTAATTCAGACATTTTTCTCAATTTGTTTTTGTTTTTGCAAATATTCTGGTATTTTTTTTTAACCTGGCATATCAGAATTTTATCCTCTTTATACTCTTTGTATTTCCACTGCAGTATTTATTTCTCTTCTGCCTGATAGAATTTGCCATAGAGCAGAATCAAATATTTTAAACATAATGATCCAATTTTGGTTAATCTCTCTCTCTTTCTTCTCTATTCTAGCATCACTGCAGGAGATGTGGAAAGTGCTTTTGTGATAAATGCTGCAGCAAGAAAGTGCCTCTGCCTCGTATGTACTTTGTTGATCCCGTACGCCAGTGTGCTGAGTGTGCTCTCATTTCTCAGAAAGAAATGGAGTTCTATGACAGGCAACTCAAAGTGCTTATGAATGGTGAGTATTGAATATAGATTCTTATTTGACTAAGAGACAATATATAAGAATTTGTTTGGGGTGATACGCTTAATAATAGTAATAAATGCATGACATAAAACAGGATTGTGAAATTTAAACCAAAAATTACACTTGGCCATTAGGTGGTATATCGAGGGCAGTAATGGATAGTAGAAGGCAGAAACTGTATCTGATTTTGTTAATTTTGGGTAAAATCAGGACAAGTTTAATCATTATATATTAATTTTCCCTTTAGCTATTACACTTCAGTAACAATATTTGGAAGTCTTAGGGAAATGTACTGAATGTTTTGGGTCTGCATAAATGTTGGAGTTTCAGCTTGGGTTTTTCTGGTATAAGTACATCTTTGGATCCCAGAATGAAAAATGGTAAACCTCTGTCTCATTATAATAGGAATAATCTGGATATGCCCAATTTTTCTTTTTCCTGTTAATAACAAAAATTCTGAGAAAGGTTAATAAACCTTAACTCTGTATAATAAGATTGAGAATTGCACTTTTAAGCTTGTTTTAATTATATTGTATTTTTTAAAATGTATCTTTAATTCTTTTTCTTCCATTCCTGGAATTTTGAGGTGCTACATTCTTCGTAACTCCAGGGACATCAGAAAAAACAGAAATGATGGTTTGTCGACTTTCCAACAACCAGAGGTAAGAAGTGTGCTGTGTTTGCTAATAAGAATTGAATCAGTTGAAATCTTTTTCTGAAAAATATTATATTTGCTATATTTTGTTTTAATATTTTGAAGAATTACCTATCCAGTATCCCAGCTGTTATTTCCAAAGTGTTATCCAAGCAATATTGCTACGACTTGCTCTTGGCAGAAAATTGATACTTTTTCAGTTTCCATTTTTGAAGGTTTTGGCTGTGGTTGTATGTATTATTTTTTGTTTTTCTTATAATTAATAAGTAGTCTAGTGTACCTTATTAATGTTTTGATATTGATGATTGTATGATCTTATTGTAGGAATACATTTTAATATTTCAGAAAGATAGCTAATGACCAATATTTTTCAACTCATATTAACAAGAGATTAATCTCCTTTAGTGAGTTAGGAAAATCGATACCTTTCTTTCATTATTTTAAAAAGATTTAAGGAGGTAGTTGTTTTGACACCGAGTAATTTGTTTACACTGTAAGTATAAAAGTGTTTACAATCTAAGAGGAGGTTTCCTTGGATGGCTTTTCCCAGGTTAGAAACACTTTCAAAAATTTTATTTGAGTGAATTTTATTTTTGGAAACTGTTTTAGTATATTACTGGGTTTTTTTTAACAATAAAACACTTTAAACTATTGTGAAGTGATACAACAAAGCATAGGTATTACCAATAATGAGTAAATAAACTTTTAACAAATGTAATGTCTTGTAATTATATAAATGATTGTTTTATTTTCTAGTATGGGACTTAGTAATGTAATTGTAAGAATTGTAAGAATTACTAATATACATGAAATGAACACCTTTCTTTGTGCAGGTATCTATTTTTGGATGGAGAAAGCCATTATGAAATAGAAATTTCACATATCTCCACGGTCCAAATTCTTACTGAAGGATTTACTCCTGGAGGTAATTTGTTATTAAGCATAAATAGTAACTAGAAAACTGTAGCTAGGATCACTGGATTTTGCCCTTCATAGTTTAAGCCTTCCAGATTGTAGTGTTTCTATGACTGAAATCATAATTTACAGAATTCCTCTAATAGTATTTGTATTCCAGGCCAGACAACACAATACATTGCATATCTCTTCCCTGCCTGATTCCTTCTTACTAGCTGTACATATTTCATTTTATTTTCTCATTGCTTCTCTTTAATTTCTTTGTCATTTTTAAATTTTGCCTTTCAAATGTCTACCTATTTTATCCAGCTTTCTTTACCTAGTGTGTTTCTTGTCAAATCTTCCTAGAATTAATTAATAGTTAACTTCTTGGGATATTTTCTTAGATTGCTTCTTAATGGCAAGCATTATGCAACGTATTCGTCTCTGAGTTCTTTCTCCTTTTCTTCTGGGATACGTATCTTATCTAAAATACAGGGTAAAAATCAGGATGGTGTAGTAGTTAAGCTGCTGCACCAGGCTTACACGGTACGTCTTCAAATATGTCTCAGCATGAAAAGTTATTTGGGTGTCCTGGAATCGGTCACTCTCTCTTAGTCCAACCTAACACACTAGATGATTGTTGTGGAGGAGAAAATGAAAAACAAAAGATTTATGAACTTCTGTAGAAAATGTATGTACAATCAAATAAGTAAAAAATGGGAACTGACTGCCTTTCTTCAGGAATCATTTTAGTATTACGAAGGAGGGGGGTTGGTTATTTAGATGGCAATAATTCAGAAACCTCCAGTCTGAGAATTTTGTGATATCATGAATTTACAATTGTTAACACAATAGTGAGCAATTATAGGGCCACACAGTACACATAGTCTGTAAGGAATTTTTTCTTAAGAATGTGATTGCTTAGACACCTCTTATAATTCAATTTAGAATGTTAGTAGCTTTTGCACTTTCAGATTAATATAATACCTACATATGCTAATGAACAAGTTTTTCTATGTAATTAAATATTATTACATGCATAGATCACATTTCTGCACAATGAAAGTATTAACTGTCAGATACTTCTTGATTGCTATCATAGTGGAGCTTGCAAATATTTATTTTATTTCTTAACCACTCATCTTTCTCAGAGAGGGGGTCTGGGTGATGTACAATATAATCAATAAAATTTAATCAGAATTAATATAAGATTAAAAACTTTTAAAATTATTTAAAAAATTATGAAATTTCAGAAAAATTCCAAGATGGGGGCTTAGCAGTTGTTAATACAGGTGGGGGAAGTTCTCAAGGGGCCAGCCAGCTGCATGTAAGGCTGGATAGCCAAATTTTGACCCCTCTGAGGAAGGCCAAGAGATTGGGGGCTTTACTCACCTCTGAAGGCAAGGTGTTCCACAGTATAGGGCAGCGACAGAGAAGGCCCTCCTACTAGACCCTGCCAGTCGGAATTCTGTGACTGACAGTGTCTACAGCTTACTTTCCCTGAATGAGTGGGATAGGCTGATGTAATGGGATGAAGCCAGTTCCGTAGGTAACTTGGCCCTATGCCATGTAGGGTTTTATAGGTGATGATCAACACCAAGAATTGGACCAGGAGGCAAACTGGTACCTAGTCCTTCGGGAATGGGCGGCATAGAAATTCAAATAAATAAATAAATAAATAATGCAGTTCGTGGAGCAAAAGTGGTATATGTGCCCTTCTTTGGGCACCCAGTATGGCTCGCTCACCCGCATTCTGTGCTGTTGAAGCTTCCAGATTCTTTTCAAAGGTAGCTCCATGCAGAATGGGTTACAATAGTCCAATTGGGAGATGACCAAAACATAACCAAATGGAAGGCCTCCCTCTCCAAGAAGGGGCATAACTGGTGCACAATGCAGCAGGAGCGTTCCTGAGGTAACTTGGGGAACCAGGAGGTTCCCCAAGTTACACACCTGGACTGTCTGGGGTAGTGCAACCTCATCCAAGACCAAAGATGCTAAATTCCTGGTTACTGAGGGGCCCACCCATAGCCATCCCTTTTTATCAGGGTTCAGTTGAAGTCTGTTGTTCCTCATCCAGACCCCCACAGCCCCCAGGCACCACAAAAGGACGTCCATTAAGTGACTCACTTCACCTGAGTATCATGATCATAGTGGTGATACCTGTCCAAAAGAACCTCAAGCCGAAAAACAAATTGAGTACTGTACCTTTATGAAATTTATAAGCATAGCTTTTCATAAAAGCATTTTAGAATTTTCCTGTTGTACTTCTTAGATTTTGTTGCTGATTTTACTTCAGAAATCTTTATTATTTTAAAGAAAATGCAATTTTTATTTACCTGAAGTAAATAAAGTATAAGTAGCTTGCTTACAATAGGTATGAGACTTTGAACTTCCAATTTACTACTGTTTCTTTATACTTTTATGGAAATAAAAAAACATTTATTTTAGGTAATAGCTTCTGCCACAGATGTAAGCATGTAATTAGGACTTGTTTCTCACTTCATTAAGCTAGCAAAAAAGGTTGATAGTAGCTGTATTTGCAATATGTCACAAACTTACAAGTATTCCACAAGAAACTCAGTCATTGTTTCATTCCAAATCTTATTTTTAATGTCTAATTATATTTTTTCAAAAAAAAATATAGTATATTTGCAATATAAAAAAGAAAACTACTGGCTTGATAATTAAGATAGAAATAAATATTAATTCAAAATAAACTTAGATAAAACAAGAAACATGGGGAGTGTCGTGCAAATCAGATACTCTGAATTATTTTTGGAATGTCTAGAAATTACTTTTAGCTGGTATTAACAACAGGATAACTTCCTAAAGTTGTGACTGGTAATTAAACAAATCAGTGTATAAAATCTGTTGTTTTCAACTACTTAGAATCCTTGAGAGTATGGTAATATACATAATAATTGTTTGTAGAATATAATTTAAAAATATTTTTATTTTGTACATTTTAAAGTAATATGGAACTGAATTATGAACAAATATTAAGCCAGCCCTTTATTAAAGCACATTGTTTTAAGAAAATTTTGGATTGCAAGTAGTTTATTTTTAATTTTTCCTTAACATTGTGTTAGCCACAAAAATAACTACTATATAAGAATTATTTCATTAATGCCAGCTCTGAAAAATACAAGATTTTGCTGACTTTTAAATCATTAAAGCTACATTACATAAAAATGTGGTGGTGGTAATTCAGGAAAAAAAGAATAATAAAATTTGAGACCAATGTTTCAAGTATTCTATCACTGGATTAGATTACGTTCGTATCCATTTCTTGTCTGTAGCTTTCTGTATATTTTCCCAAATGATTGGTCCTATCTGTTCAATTTTTATGGCTATAAATTGAATCTTCATTTTAAACCTTCTGTATTTCTTTTTATTAACACTTCTCTTCATTGCTTGCCTGCTTCCTTGATGTAGAAAACGACATTCATACTTATACCTGCCTCTTGGAAAGTGAACACATTATGGAAGGTCAGCACTGGAACTCATTACTCCTAAGCATGCTTTGTGTATTATTTCTTCAATATGTGAGGCCTAGCGCAGATACAGTTTTTTTGTGGGAATGTTTCCTTAGTGGCTGAACTTCAGATCCATTCACGATAAACCATCAAGATGGCCACCTAGCATTCCCCAGGCTACATCTAGCCACTGTTTCTTTTTTTCCTCTTTGTCTGACAGCTAGGCTTGGGCTACAAAACATTAAACATTTAAACATTAAAAGAAGTTGTATTAGACTGAAATATTAACAGTCAAAAGTATCTTGGTATTTTTTTATTGGAATAGGTCGGAGGTGCTTTGCTTTTCTTCAAAATTATGTGTGTATTTACTTATTTGGGTCCAGTGAAGAGATCTATCTCTCATAAATGAAGAGGTTTTTTGTGAGGAGGGGTTGAGTGATTTGTGTTTAAGTGAGAAAAAGATTTGTGATCATTTCATAATTCCAGGTGAGGTGGGGAAAGGCTTGTGAAAAGGAAAAGCCTTTCACTGGATAAATATCATAAATCCAATAGGAGATGGTTTGCCCCCCCCCTCCCCCAGTAGAGATGTGAAACTATTTTGGCCAAGGACCTGACTTGATGTTGGAAAAAATGGGAAGGATCAGGATTAGGAAGACAGGAAGAGTTATATTTGATACATTTAGAGTAAGTTTGATACAATGTGGGAAAGATGTAATACATTGCTTAGCACAGCCGCAAACAGCTGTGTACCCTATCTTTCTATAGAATTGCACATGACAAATCTGAGGAAATACTTTAGGCTTTGACCTTGCTCTGGAAGTGGTAGAACTTACTATTGTTTCTGGTGGCTTCATTACCTTTCCTGATTCATATGTCACATGGAGAAACCTGTAATACCTCTCTGTTTGCAACTCTAAAGTCATCTGTAGTCACTTCCCTTGCGTGCATGACTCTTGAGAATGGAGTTGGGTAGGTGATAGCTTTGAACAGATGAATTAAAATGACAGTTTTCAGGCAGTGGCCACAATTAATTTACCCGAGGCAAAGGATTCGTTCTGCCTTACCAAAAGACCAGTCTGATTAGATCAGTTTGAACACTGTGTATAAAATGTAGGAGTTGATTTGTATATTTAGCCTTTTTAGTATCTACATTAAACTTAAAATGTAACATAGCTTCATATTGTTTGAATAATTGGACTGTGCAACTGTTCAGATTCTGTTTCAAAGGATGATTCATATTTCTTGAGGGAGTAAATATAGTTTATCTATATTTTTAAAACAGCCATGTCTTTCCCATGACTGCTTTCTGCAGTTGCAAAGTCATCCTGGGAAAATATGTATCTGCTTTGAAGAGCTTCAGAAAAAAAACTCCGTTTATGTCTTGCACACGCTGAAATACTATTTTGGAATGAAATCCAAAATATTGCATATACTTTAGAAAACAAACAGCCTTGTTGCTAGATCAGTATTCAGAGATAGTCATTTTAAAAAAATATTTTTGTCTACTCAGGATTATTTTAACATGTTGACTTTTTTTAAATCAAACAAAACTGAAAAGAATTCCGTGTTAGTTTTACCTATTGCTGAATCCCTCTATGCTGTTTAACCTATTAAATCACAGTTTAGGTATCCCAGAAAGCTAACTTAACTATGGTTCACATTCAAAATTTAATTACTATATTACTGTTTAGTCAAATACATTTATCGTTGCATAAAAAAGAATAAATTGAATGGACTTATTTTAATATTCTCACATTAACACAAATTAAGAGCTATGCATTTGTTATGTATTTCTTAAATATATTCTGAGACATTACAACCCCAAAATTGTTTTTAATAGTTTCCATTAGTTAAGTCAGCTTCATAAAATGCTAATCTTCTAGAAATGATAAATGTGTCTACAAAAAAATATGTCAGAAGAAAATTCCAGTCTTACATCACATGAAAAACTAACATCAGTTCTTTCACACTACCCTTTTATTTTCACGGGTAGTCTTTCATTTGACAAGTGTAATGGAGCCTGCCCATTATGGTCCGAAGTTGTGACGGTTGTAATACAGGTTAAGCAAACCAGTGGTCTCCTATGTGCACTGTTTTGCTGAAAATTGGAAGTAAATACTAATTTTTGGCAAAACCATCATAAAAGACTGTTGCCTGATTGTGGGATGCTGCAGCCATAAATGTGTCTCAGTTGCCGAGCACCTGAAGTACTATTATGTGACCACAGGGGGGCGACCACTGTAACTTTGAATCTGGGTCATAAGTAGCTTCCCAGTAGGTCCATCATAGCTTCGAACAATTGCTAAGCGACCGGTTGTAAGTTAACCTGTATTCACTCCAACACAATAGAAACTCGGGAATAAATTATGTAGATAGACTTGAGAACAGGATAACAGAATGGGACTAAATTTGATATTATAGGAAGAATTGCAAAAGAAAGATTGAATTCAACAGTATAATATCAGGCAGGGTCTTCAGAGAAAAAAAATATCCCAATGCTTCCCTAAGAGAGGCAGTTGGGCAGAAGGTTGATAGGAGATTTTCAATCACGTAATCTGAAATACAACTGTTTTAAAGTGTTGGAAAGAATTTAAGAAGACATCCTCTGTGTGTGTGCTTTGTTATTCTCAAATCAGCAGTTTCTGCATTTGTACAACAGTACAAATACAAGGATTTAGAACTGGGTATGTTTGATTTTTTTTCTATTAAAAAGGAATAAATAGGGACTTTGCCTTTGTGATAGGATTTCTTTGACACTTCTAATGTCATAAACAGTTGTAGATTTTTTTAAAAAAAATCTAATTGTAGACTAGTGGTTTTAGTTGGGGTTTTCATGTCAACTCTCAACCACCAATCTCACAAGAAAAAAAATTATTCAAAATTGTACCTTCAAAATACATGTCAACTTGTAATGGAGGGAGATGGGTACAAGTATTTTTTGTTGTTGAAGCAGTATTGAATTTGGGATGTAATCATAAAGGTGGCCTGACTTAAACATTATGACCAAGTCATGTTTTAGTTCAGTTCAATTTAATATTGTAAATTGCAGAATCCTCATACTGAAAGATGTTTAGAATAATTTCTGTATTGTTTAATGGATGAATTATTTTACACTGCTCCATGTTTTTTCCATTGTTGCAAGCTATTTAAGGTTTGTCTTTTCTATTTTGTGACTTTTTACCAATAATTCAAGGGCATAGTTTTGTTCTGTTTGAGCATACATCATCCAAATAAATGTCTTGTACATTCTCCATATGTACTCTTAAATATGAGGCCTTTAAAAACACTAGTTCTGTTAGACATTTGTCTTGTAACCTCAAAGCTATCCAGTCTGAACACTTGCTCGGCCATAGTTGTTTTGCATGTGGCTTTCTCCATATCATTATTTCTTGGTGTGACTATGTAACCTAGAGTTTAATACATTACTCAATATTCTTTCCAGTATTTATCAGTGATTGGAGCTAGAAAGAGATGATGGGTTAACCAGCCACCATTGTAAGGATAAAGCTGTATTTGCTTTGCAATGTAAATCTGTGGATTACATCTAATGCCACTTGAGTAAACTTCCACTTGCACCATGGGACTTCCTCTTGTTCTCCCTTTTCTAGGTCTGGTTCAGAAATTTACTCAAAGTTTGGATTGCAGTTTGGGATGTGTAATTTTTCTGGTGATAGCAATAGCACTTAGACTTATATACCGCTTTACAGCCTCTCTAAGCGGTTTAGAGTCAGCATATTGCCCCCAACAATTTGGATCCTCATTTTACCCACCTCAGAAGGCTGGAAGGCTGAGTCAACCTTGAGCCTGGTGAGATTTGAACTGCGAAATTGCAGGCAGCCAGAATGCAGAAGTAGCCTGCAGTACTGCACTCTTAACCACTGCGCCACTGCAGCTCATAGAATCTGTTCTGTCAAGAAAAGCAGCTATGGTTTGGTACAGCCCTTTGTATTTGTAACAAATAAAGTATTTTTACTTATTTTTTCCCCTTAGGAGGCAATACTCGTGCTACAGGTATGCTGCTTCAATACAAAGTACCAGGATCAGATGAATTCAAACAGATTAAATTTACTGCCGGTGAAGATTTCAGTTCCAATAAAAAGCTATCAGCTACCTGGCTAGCAGCAATGCATAAGGTAACTAAAGCAATTGTTAATTAAATTATGCCTTAAACTCATATAGGAGTACTTTTAGATAAACCTAAACCTCTGTTCAGTTATCAACTTCCAAGATGCCAATAGGAAATCGCCAAGAAACACTGTGTTAGCAACAGTCTCTTCCACCGGGGAAATCCACTGAAGTTCAGAGTCAAAATCGGCAAGATGGCAAGTATGCCATTGTAATCAAAACCACTACTCTTTTAAAAGAGAGTGGTATTTAGCTACCACAAGCAAATTAGTCATATACTAAGTTGAGGTAGTCTTCAACTTATGACGGCAACAGAAACCAGAATTTCCATTAAGTGATGCGGTCAAAACATATGACTGCATGTTTGCCACCCTGCTTGCCATTGTTAACCTAATCCCATGGTAATTAGACATTTCTAGCTGCTGTAAAATGTCGCAATACCCCCTCCCACAGCCATGTGACCATATTTTGAGAATTTGGCAACTGGTTTGCCTTTGTGGCTAGTTGCAGGGACTTGCGATCATCTGACCATGATTTGCAAAAACTTTGCCCGTCGACTGCTGCTGTTTAGCTTAATGACTTGCAAAAAATGTAAAAAGATGGGTCTAGTCCCGACCTGCAATTGTAATGACTAAGACTGAAATTATGATTCCAATTATGTTAGTAAGTTGAGGACTACCAGCGTGTTTGTGTACAGATTTTCATATAAAGAGAATCATAGTTATTTATCTCTTGAAATTCTAGAAAATTTTCCATGTATCATTCAATGAATTAGAATCTTAACATTTAGCACATCTTGCTTTGTTTTTTTCTTCTATTATAACAATTTGAATGCATTCAGAAATAATTCAGGTCCACTGCTGCATTGCATGTGCAATTCCAAAGCTTCTGACAATGACAATTCATGTTACTTCTTCCTTTTTTTGTTCTTTTTTGTCATCTTACAGGCAGCAAAACTTCTTTATGAATCTCGGGATCAATAGGTAGTTATTTGGAATTGAGGGGAAAAGATCAACTCTAAAAATAAGCTTCTTACTATTTGCTATTTACACATGGTATAGGGATTCTCCCTTCCTCCGTTCCTACTTTAAATGTGGTTCATCATGTGAGCACTGGCCAATGTGAGTATTTGGACCTATGAGTATTCACCTATTTAGTGTGCAATATGTATACAGTTTATTAATGCTTTAAATAGAGCTCTGCATCTATGACTTTATTTTGTTAAATCTTATCTGCACTTAATATGTAAAATGAAGTGTGACCTGCACTATTGCTAAATATATAGCACAACTTTTATAATACAAATTATGTAATTCACTTAAAACCAATCCTCATTGTTCCAGGAAAAGTTCTTCAGAAATATAGATCTCAGGTTTTTCCCCCATATATCTGAATGATCTATCAAATCCGCCTTAGTATTATTTTATATAGAATCACCCTTTCTTATGGTGAGGGGTTTGTATCATGAGATTAAAGCTTTTTTTGTTGTAAAATTAAGATTTACCAAATACTACAAATAGTGCTGTATAAATTGGCCTTTTTGAATGAAACTGTCAGCAAAATTGTTTTTGAGACTTTATAGACGTTTTGTGATAATTTGAGATTTGGCTAATAAAATCTTATCAAATACTATGTAATCTTGTCTGATGTAGCACTATTGAGAATTCATTTAACTAATATGTAGATAAGTGTTGTCAATTTGAACTTAGTATGAAATCAAGTGCAAATTAAGCAGGAAAAAAAGTAAATAAATACAAATACAGAAAGTTTCTAAAGAATTCTGTTTGAAGACTTGATTTAGCACATCATTCTTAAGGGCATGCAGAAAATATATAACAGTATAACGCATGTAAGATGTGTTGTGTATATGAAAACTTCATAAATGACTTTCAGAAAAAGCATACATGTTAAAAACAAACACCCGAAATGTCAACAATATCTTAGTAGTAGTTTATTGTGCACACTGGATTAGCAGTGTATTGCAGGCTTTTTAACTTTTAATTTCATTTAGCAAATATTCTTTTACAATATCCTTTCACTTCTCATCACACAATATATACAATTGATGCTAAACAATAATAAAAGCAAGTCACAGCACTGCATGAATGGTTATAAATTATGCACAATGTGTAATGAATAAAGCCAATTGGTTTACTGGCAAAAAAACAAGCATGGTTACAACATAATGGGAAATTCAAAATAGACTTCTGTATATAAAACCATGTACAATTAGTATTCCAGTGAAGTGCTTTTTTTGCTTGAAAGTAGATACTGGGTTTATTGCATATCTCACCCTGGCAAGCAGGGTCCCTAGAATCACAGATACTATTTCAGTCCAAAAAGCAAACCATCTCTCCTTTCTCAGCCTCAATCTATTGAACCGACTTGTCTTTTTATCCAACCTTTTAATCACCTTCCTACTTTCACAAATAAAATTTAAAAGTCCTTAAATTGAATCTTCTAGCTTTTATAGCCTACCTCTTAACCATTTCCAACTATTGCACTTTTCTTTCATAAGACATACAAGTTCCTTAAGCCAGGATTGTCTAGAAAATAGGATGTGTTTGAGGAATGATAATAGAATATTGGGAAGATAAATTTGTACTGTAAGCAGAATATCAAGAAGAAACATCAAGTGAAGGAACAAGTGCAGTTTTTAGAAGTGTGCAAAATCCATTCAGCATAAATGCTTCTGTCTTGTTCAGAAACACCTTTTATATCAGAAGATTGTTCATTACTCCCAGTTGTCAACTCTTACAAAATCTTTAAGGATTTACACATTAAACTTAACATTCAATTGAATATTTTAATTGTAAAGTTCTTGACATAACAGGGTAGCTACAGTGAACTATGACAGAGTAGACAGCGTATCTGCATTTTACAAAGGTTTTAACATCTAGCACTTTTAATTCAATTGGCAAAAAATACTGTAGACTGTTTGAGTACCTCTCTCAATGATTGGCAGATAATTATGGAGCAGACCTCACTTACAAACTGCAGATCGAAAATCTCAAATGCTGTCTATCATATTAAACAAGAGCACCATTTAAAACAAGAATAGCTTTAATTTGTGGTGAAATGTAATTGCAAATGTCTCCAGTGTATACTTTCCATCTTCCAGTTCCCAGAAAAAAATATTGACAAATCAAGTGATTCAGGCAAGTGTTCGCTGTCTTGGTTTTATCCTTGGGTATAACTGCAATAACATGAAATTGGAAGTAAACTTTAAAGTACAAAATAACGATGAACATGTAAGGACAAAGTTGTAACATTTCTAGAAATTTTGAAGCATTGTAAAAAAAAAAAATGGGTGTGAGGAGATGAAAAATACTTCTTGGCATTTTTACATAATAAAATAACTTGTTATAAAGTGTATTATATACTGTATATCTTGGTTTGCTTAAGGTAATGCAAAGAGTTATAGCTAGGACAATCATAAATTTATCAATTGAATTTTTATTTTAGAATGTTTCAAATGCCACTATAAGTTACTAATATCTAAGGAACGCTGTTCTTGTCAGGTTTACCTGATATCAAAGCACCAATTTTCATAAAAGGTATAGAATACCCATTTTCCTATGTGAAATGTCTATTCATATTCATTTTCTGAATTTAAAGTTCAATCAGTATTAGCAGTTTTTACTTCTAATCATTTCCCCAAACTCCTGAAAATGTTATCTACTTGCAACTTAGATATTCAAGTGATCATCAGTGAATTCACACAGACACTGTACCCGTGCAGAGCTCTGATCAAAACCTTCAAGAGCTTTAATGAATTTTGGCATGAGTCTCCCATATACACCTGCAAATATATGCATAAGTCTTCCTAATTGCCTTTTCTAGGGTCACCACAGAAATTTCTGGAGCAAACCATGGGCCTTATTTTTCTCTTCTCTTTGTCCTGCCATAGTATGACAGCTGACCTCTTTTTCAAAGTCCTTTGTCACGGACAAAAAAATCCCTGTCTTTTGAGTGGCCAAACAGCTTATAAACAAAAAAGCCATCTGCAGCTAAACCTGCAAAGCAGCCTAGGAACCATCAATCACCAATTTTGACACAGTTGTATCTAGAACTAACAGAAAGAATGAGTTTTGAGGAAAATGGTTTAGTAGTCTTAGAATCTATGGTCTTCAACTCATACTTCCAAAGTGTTATTCTTGGATGAGAGGACCTGTTGTATCAGATGTGATAGAAAAAGACTGTCAATGTTTACAGATGTCTACTACAGGCAGTTCTTCATTTGCAACAGGTTTCATAGTGACATCTCCAGGATACTTACAATTTAAATCTGATGAATGGAGGGTGATGGTTACATGGCTGCATTTTGGGCACTAGGCAAGTGGCCCCATTTATGGCCATTTGCAGCACATGTTCATGTGACTGCAATTTATATTTCTGGGTTTTGTAGTATTTTGCCCAAAATACAGCCATGTGATCACCACCATCCAGGCATCAGGGTGACATTTGTAACCTTGGGACAGTGTTGTATGTACGGGGGGAGGGAGGTCACTAATTGAACGGTCATAACCAAGGATTATCTGTATTCTGATTATTTAAAAGAAAAAGACTCCTGAGATTGGGGAGAACTATAGTTAAACACAGATATGGTTTCTAGGGACAGGGCATTCACCAAAAGTTTCTGCACAGGATCTCTATATATATGTATCGTGGAGATGATGATGATGAACTGAAAGTTTCCTTCCACTGACCAGGATTCTCTAGCCCTTCATATGGATTATTCTTACATTATGGTAATTTACACATGTAATTATTTTCTAATGGTAGACTTTGACAACTACTTCAAGCTATTAGAAGGTGAATCAAAATACATTATAAAGCTGTAGATTAATCATCATTTTTAATGATTTCTAATGTAGATATTCCTTGTTTCAAAATGAATACCACAATTTGTAATGGCTTTGGTATGAACAATCAGATATTCACCCTAGGCACTATATCACAACTTAGGATAAAATATGTATCATACTTACCCCCAAGAGATTTTTAGGCACATAGCCTTCCTTGTCATTGAGCCGAGCCCACCACCAGTCTGTCTCATTGTCATCTTTGCGCCGCAAAATTGTAAGCGCATCTCCTTCATGAAATGACAACTCATCATTGTTCTGAGCTTCATAATCCCACAGTGCATAAACTATGCCTTTGTTCATGACTCCTAACTTCTCCTGTACACCTGTTAATGTTTTAACAAAAAATGAACAGTTTTAAAATTGAAAACTCTAATTTCAGTTATGAAATTAAAATTTATTTAATCATAATTTATATAATTATAAAATATAAAAATCCCTTTTCTTCTGACCAGTAGGAATAAAAATGTAAAGGCTATGAACTTTGCATAATTATAACCAATCCCTACTTTATTGCTTCATCGGTAAAAATATCAGCTGCATTATTTATTCATTCACTTATTTGACTTTAATAAACCCAACTTCAATGGACTCCGGGTGGTGTACAAACTCCAATAGACTTTGGGCAGTGAAAAATAAACAAAAAACCATTTTTAAAAATTATCTTGCTTCCTTTGCCCCTTGAGAAGAGAAAGTTTAATGAAGAGGACCTGGAACACAACTACTCTGCTGAAATATCCTAATTGTGCAGAAATAGAAACAAGCATTCTTTCAGATATTTACACCCTATTTTGAACCAGCTGTAATTTCCAGGTGATCTTCAGGCACAGCCCCATGATAATTACATTGCAACAATCCATTTGTGAGGTGATCCATGCACGAGTAACTATTGGAAGGACCTGCCTAGTAAGGAAGGAGCACAATGGGCACACAAGATGGACCTGTGCAATAGCTCTGGCCAGAGCTGCCACTTGCTATTTGAACAGTAGTTGTAATTTCAGAAGGACCATAAGTTTCACACCAGTCTTGAACGGAGAAATGCAGCTCCATCCAAGGCTAGTAGCAATAGCACTTAGACTTATATACCGCTTTACAGTTCTTTACAGCCCTCTAAGCGGTTTTTCAGAGTCAGCATATTGCCCCCAACAATTTAAACCCTCTCCTATAACTGACATAATACTTGCACACACATTTTCTTTGGGAGAATTGAGTCCTGTCTATCTACTGGCCATACTAGGTAAAGGTGATATTTTAAAGTGGCAGGTACCTGGAATCTTAAAAACCAGTCAAAGTCCTGAGCAAAGAAGGAGGAACTACTATTCCTATCAACTGTTAAAGCGGCCAATCTAAACAAAAGCTTTCTTCATCTGACAGATATTATGAGGGTTGTACTGCAACCTTAACATCTGAAGGGCACCAGATTGGGACAGATGGCAAGTGAACTTAGGTTTTCCATCTCTCAATTTAACACAATCAAATTCAGATAAGAAAAAGTACTGTTCAAAAAAAATTATGCCTATGTGTGCAAATATTGAAAATAAATATTTTTTATAACAATGTAAATATAGATCTTGAAATGAGTTGAGAAGAGACATTATTTAAGTTATGAATCTTCAAATTCTACAGGGAAATATGAAACCTACCATATAGGAACTGGGAACACTGAATATATCCTTCTTCCATCTCCTCACATTTATCTGCTGCAGTTTCTATATCACTTATAGTTGAAGCAAAAATTGCTGCTCCAGATTCAACAAGTAACTTACAGAGGTGAACACTGTTGCAACTGGCAGCACAATGCAAAGGAGTCCTGAAACAAAGTAGATACTGGAAAATCAGTATAAGGCAAATAAAAGATATAAATAGATATGCTAAGATGAAACCAACTAGCATTTGGCTGCTAGTTTTCCTTCTCCAATTGTTAGAAGGGTTATTAATATATTATACTAGCTGATTACCCGGCTTTGCTCGGGTTTTTTTTTTTTAAGGGAAGTATACTTGTGCCGGCATGCCCTGTTGCTTGTTGATGTTGTGTGTGTGTGTGTGTGTGTGTGTGTGT
>JANHJO010003790.1:226818-238913 GCA_032468235.1 Pseudoxyrhopus heterurus | reverse complement strand
AGCCCTTTTTGAGGGCTGAAAAACTCGGCTTATACTCCAGTATATACGGTATTTTAAATAAATACCGGTACTCTCTCTCAGCCCAACCCACCTCACAGGAGGAAGAAGATTAGATATGTTCACCGCCTTGAGCTGTTTATAAAAATCATAAAGGCAGGATATAGATAAAATAAATACACTCTGCTCTGCATTACATAACCAAAGAGAAGAGAGCTTAAAATGTATACTACCCATAATATATTTCTCCTGTTGTGATGCTTTGGGAATTTTTTTCTCCCCAGATTCTGCCTGATTTTCAAACTCAAATCTTTCTTTTCCTATCTTCCTCTGCCACACCAAATTTAGTTCTGTTGAATTCAATTCAAGGAGTAATTATGCTGACAGGTGGGCAGAATCACGACCTGCTTAGTGTGATTTCTGTCCAAATTCTAGCAGATTGGAAAGAGTAAAAAGAAAAGTCCTTAGATTTTTAAATGTGAAGTCTAATGAATCTTTCGGCAATGATGAGATGTAACCTTGATATCATAACAGCTTTGGGTTAATTTGTTCTTGTCTCCTTTCTCCACCACCCTATGAATATTAATTAGTTATGAGAGATTGAGCAATACTTCTAAAGTAGCCTGTGTTTCACCTCCTGCTGCTTCTTAGGGAAAACCTGTTCAGCATCTTTGTGGCAGAAATTGCATATACCTAATGCTGACTGGCTGATGACATCACAACCCCTCCCAGTACTGCTTATCAATTATTATTAACCTCATTGTATTTTAAAATGTATTCATATATATGCCAACTCAGATATTTGCACAATACTCTAATCCAGTGTTTCTCAACTTTGGCATCTTTTAAGATATATGGACTTCAATTCTTAAAATTGCTGACTGGGGAATTCTGGAATTTAAAGTCCTCACATCTTAAAGTTGTCAAGGTCAAGAAACACTCTCATCTATTGCTTGACAATGACTTGCTCAGTTAACTGGGTATACACAACCTCCAGAACCTTTAATTAAGCACATAGACTGAGTTTACAGTAGATGTGGTCCATCATGTGACATCCAAGGTATCACCTCAGAGTGTACCTGGTATTTACTAGGCTCTTGAATTTTATATGCATGAATTTTAAATGGGAAGCTGCAAAGTATCAACATATTTTTTTACAGAATGCCTCTGGCAATCAAATGGGCTCTATAAGCATTTTTAGAAAATGCAAGTGGTGGAATGTTTGTTTGGAAGTATGCACAACAGCCCAGAGAAAGATCAATAGGAGTAAAAAAAACATTTCATGGGAGAAAAATTTAGATTTTTGAATTTAATTCAAAGCTGAATTTGTACCAAAAGTATCTGTAAGATTCTCTTTATATTCAACAGTTGTGAAT
Organism: Pseudoxyrhopus heterurus; assembly: GCA_032468235.1. Classification (NCBI taxonomy): domain Eukaryota; kingdom Metazoa; phylum Chordata; class Lepidosauria; order Squamata; genus Pseudoxyrhopus; species Pseudoxyrhopus heterurus. Next base: position 237,540 of record JANHJO010003790.1, on the reverse strand, counting down.
CCTAGGAAAAAATGCATCTATTGCCATTTCTTGTTTCCACTTAACTAATGAGCCTTCCTTATATCTTTCCTTGATCTATTAGTCTTTTTGATATTTATTGTATTGTAATCCTATTGTATTTATTACTTCTGCACTTTAACTGCATTCATTAACTTCTGCATCTGAGTTTAAATGCTTGCATAAAAATGGAATTTTGTAATTTGAAGAGGACCATTTTCAGACTTAATTCAAAATTCTAGCATTGCATTTTATTTTCTGTCACGAGCCACCTAAAATAACAATGTCTGACCTGTTTACTGCTTCAGTGAGAGCTGTCTTTTAGAACATAACTCTTGATACAGTAATTTGTGTGTTCCAGCAGTTCATTACTTATGAGTGAACAAAAACTTTTTTTCATTCCCAATTGCAGTGGGATCCCAGGATGTAGACAATTTTCTTAATGCAATTATAAAAGTTCAGAGGATTCTAATATTGCACATTTTATTTTATAGTAATGATGTTTTAACCTTGTCTCTCTGTAAAATTACTGATGCTGTTTGAAAGGGTTCCATAGAATGATTTAAATCATGGTCTGACAATCAGTGTTTTTAACACCTTCTTCAGTCTCTGAAGCTGCTGGGAGCTATTCCAATTTTTTTCATCATCCAATTGATCAAAGGAAAGCAGATCATAGTTTCTTACCACTAATGGCATAAGGACAGCTCCAGTTTTTCTTTTCTTTCTCTTGCAAAATGCCTGGTTTTTTTATAAGGAAGAGAAGGGTGCTGACTTCCCTTTTCCTTGTAACAATAATATCCCACATCACCCAGTGGAAGGGGAACATGTTGGGAGGGTAGGGAGGAAAAGGGATAAAATTAATTTGCACATAGTCATTTATGCTAAAACCATATCTATTTTAATACCTGATCTGAAGGGTACCTAAAGCCAAATGTTGCCAAAAGTGAGACCAGCTGGATTTGGAAAACAGGTAGCTGAGAAATATCCTTTTCTTTATTGTCCTAAGTTGCATGATGGAAGAAATCAATTATAATACTCTTTATTTAATTTGATTTTGAATGTACTAAATACATCAATTTTAATCTACATTGGAAATCATAAAATATGGAAATCATTTATATCCATGTTTTTCCTCTTATAAAATTCAAGATGATATGTGGATTAAATAAACTTCCATAAGATTACTGATCATATTGAGATCATATTGACATTAGTTTTTACCAAATGGTTGTATTATGTACCTTGAGACTATCAGGTCATAGGGTATAGTCATACAAGATATTGAATCATAAATTGCCAACAATGTTGTAACCCAGCATATTCTGTAAACCCAGATGTGTGGTTAGATCATGGTTCAGTGTGTCATTAAGCCCAGACATTAAACACATTTCTACCCTACTGCAATAAGAATGATTCCCAGTCTACATATAAATAGAAACAATTTTTAGACATTCATGGCAGCAACTGAAAGTATGCAATGACTTGTTACTCAACAACCAATTACATTGAATAAACCATGTTTGTTATCCATGTGAAGATAACCACACACCTGGCTATTGCAATATGTAACATAACCTGAGGGACATGATGCTGCTATAGAGCTAAAGCTAAACAAAGGTTGGATGGGGAACTTTTGAAACAAAATCTATACTATGTATTCCGTGACAGAACATATATATTTGTACATAAATATTACAAAGGGCATTAATCTCCAATGATTAAACACAAGTAAACAATGACCTAACTGTAATAATTTCCTGTCGGATATAATCATAATTTTAAAGTTGAATACAATTCAGATTACTTTTTGAGGGATTTAGAAATACAGAGAACAACTTCTCAAAACTGTAAGACATCCCTTTAGATGAATTAATAATCGATCCAACAGATATTACCTTATGGAAATTCCTGGCATGAGGTGAATAGAGAAAACAAATCAACATAAACCTTATTTCCATAAACTTGTTTGTCCCTGTCTTCTATTTTTAGCTTGTTTGGGCTTTAACGCACAACTGTTTAAAGCATCAATTTACCTGTATATTCAAAGAGGATATGACTGGTTAGTTTTAAAACATGTAATTTAGGAAATATCCATTTACTTCAATTTATCTAAACTTCTTCTGTTGAATTATACAGTAGAATTGTACTGATTGGAAGTTTGCTAAAGAGATTGTGTGCTCTTATTTTAGTTAAATAAACAGGATGGGCAGCATAATCTGCCTGACCTATTTCTACTGCTAAAATATAGTGCTTTGCATCTCTGGATTTTTATTTTATTTTATTTTAGAGATAGAAACCCAGCAGAAGGCATTTGTTATATATAACAATCTCCTTGAGTCATAAGACATCTGTATTTCAAATTTACCAGAATACATACAAGCATATGAAGCTGCAAAGCTTAAGCTCTGAACTATTAGTCTTAGCCTTTTTGGCCAAAATTGTAATTATTTTATTTTAATTGCAGGTGCAATTAGGGAGTAAGAAAGGGATGTTGATTATGTCTTAATTGTATGTATGGCTTAACATATGTGCATAAAATGCTAATATTGGAAAAATCACATCCTTCAAAGTATTACTAATAGCTATGGGTGATTTGCATGCCTTATCCCACCATTTTGTGTCCTACTACTATTTAAAATAATTCACCTGCCAACTATTTCCTAATCTATAATGTCTTCTGTTCATTTACAGAAAACATAATAAAAACCCAGCAAAACAAAACACTATCTCAATAGTATTAAAACAGCAGCAAACTTACAAACGTATTCCTAACATAGTTTTTAAAAGATTTCCCAATTTTTTATTTGATTTGACACTGCCTAACTTCTAAGGAACTCTGGATAGCTCACAATATACAAAATAAAAACAATACAGTAAGGATATTGATCAAAAGGCAAAGTAGAAAAGAAGAAAAAGAGCAAGATGGTGATTCTACTAGGTAGCACATTTACCAACTTCCTGTGGGAGGCTCCAGCTAACCAAGCTCAAGGCCTGGGAAAATATGGCCCTCTAGAAATCCATGAGGAACAAATCATTAAAGGAAGGCATATTGTTACATTTAAATACAGTGTCTTCCATCCAGTGGCCATGGAGAAGCATAAAGGCTCAAAGACTTTCAAATCTGAAAGTAGCTTACAAGATCAGAATCTTACTTTCATGATTACACATTGCCCTCTAGGCTGAATTTCTCATAATGCTTGGCTGTGGCTTCTTATAGCTGAAACCTCTCCCTGCCCGCCTTGCCAAAATCTGGAGGGTTCCAGGAAAAAGAATGGGCATATGCAGGATCAAACAATTGTCAATTCAAAATTAATAAGTGGCAGTTTCATGATTTTTATATTGGTATTAATACTGACAAAACTGACTAAGGGCAGCCAATTCAAGTTGCCATGGGGCAGAATGGTATTTATAGCTGAAAGTACTGTATACTATATTCAGTCCACAACACAGACTAGAACCATTAGTGCTTATTAGGTTTGTTTTTCACAGTGCATGTGTACAACAGGAACAATACAGGAATTTATCTTTGAACGAAATAAAACAAAAAAATATCCTTAGGGCAAACAAAAATGTATCTGGTATGAAATTAAATATAGGGTTTAGAGGTCAAGGGTGCTTCCATTTTAGAATATTCTTAAAACTAATCCACTCCATTTCAACAAAATGTACAAAAATCAAATGTTGATTACATCCTAGACACTCTTATTCTCATAGCAGAAGTGCTAATTGGGGGATGTAAGTGAAATTCACTAAGTGAATGAACAATATAATTTAGATATTGTGCACTTAATATTGTGATTATGCAAAACCCATTAAATATGCTTCTTCAGAATTAGTGGCTATTAACGTGGATGGGAAACTGATGAAGTCACCTTGTGGTTGAGATGGGCTGCAAATAAATTTAATAAATACATAAAAAATAATAACCAACTCTATCTGTAAAGCCAACTCAGCCTAATTTCATTATCATAGGGTAACAAAAAAGAAAATCACTTGATCACATTTTTACTAAATACTTTCTTCTGCCATTTTTTTTTTTTACCTCATTTGTTGTCTGATTTTTCTAGAACCAAGGATGGCAGTGACCTGCTAGAATCTCAGAAGAGATATGGAAAGACTTGTGAAATTATAAAGAAAAATTATACATTCTTATACAACATTTTTCCCCCCCATCGAAGCCTGGGAGTATCTGATTGTGTATGTGACCGAGATCCATGCCAACTTGTGGGGATGCATGCTACATTTTTATCTGCAATCTAGCATGCAAATTGATATTTCAGTACATTCAGCAGTCTAATTTCTCCCATTCCCCTCAGGTTTTATCTCCCCTCACATCTACAGTTCAGGTTCATGCAACCTTGTAGTTTTATCCTTGTCATCAATGTTCAGTTTTAGGTACTGGGTTAGCATAGATCGTTTATTGACAAAATACTTTCGAGAAAGGATAGAAAGAGCCAATCTACTGCTACTATCTAAAAGCATTCAGCCTTCAGATTTTTTTCCCTTGGGATATGACTTTATAGCTGTGTCAGCTGGCAAACATTTTCCTTAAGGTCTTTTTCTATTTAAATAAAGTTTTATATTTAAACTTTATTTTGGCCAGTTTTGGTTTTGGTTGGCTAGATATTATGGTCTTATGTTATTCTAGATCCTGCTGTCTTTAACATGCTTTATCTACTATATTAGGTTCTGAGGTTTTCTGTAGTGTATCCTGGAACCTGAACCCTAGGAGTGCTAAATATAGCATTATAGATAACTGTGTTGTATAATGTCATTATGTTGTACTGCATGCCAATTTGGGAGATGGACAATTAAAGAGCAATTAAAAGAAAGTAGTGAAGAAAAGTTTCTAATAAATAAATAAGTAAAAAATAACGATTACGTCTAGGAAATATAGATTAATAAAATATTCAGCACATTTCTTGAACACCACATTTATTCACTCCATGTCAGATTACCACTGTGCTAATGATGCACACTGCTTACAGAATAATTAGTTTCCCATGATGTAGCTCAGCTCGTTTACAGCTAGGATGACAGCTCAAAAATTCATACTGAAGATTGCAAGTTTTAATGATGCTCAGGCCTGGTTCCTGAAATAACATAATCTTAATTAAATCAACAATAAACCATTTTTAATAAAATACTTATACTTTACTGGAAAATTATGACTTAAAATGATGGGGGGAAAATATCTATCAATCAATCAATTATATGACATATTCCACCTGGGCACTACCTAATTTTGTTTTCTCATCGGAAGATTCCACCAAATGTTTCTCAATTTTACTCTCCAAATCTGCTCCAGAATGTCATATAGACTTTACATAGCAGACCTAAGTTACACATATGAAATTGAAGTGGGAAGGAAGATCAGCCCATTCATATGATGTTACAGTTAGCTCACTATTTTAGACACTTTTACTATGACTACATATAACATCTATCAATTATTCTGATACAGAAAATATAACTATGAATTTTCCAAAGTTTGTTCCTCTTGCTCATTGTGCCTGATCCAGTCTGGATAGATATGCAAATCTAAGTGTTATTTTATACAAACACATAATATGCTACAATCTAGATAAAATAGCACAATTCTATGCATGTTTACTTGGTAATCACACTGTGTTCAATATGTTTCACTTTGTAATAGTTATAAACTACAGCATGTTTGTACTTCACCCATTCCCTTAATATATAGCTGTCAGAACCAGCATATGAAGGATGCAATAACTATATAATTATAATCAGTCCTTCTATTATGTAGTGGCAGTTTTAACAGGTCTCAGCCAAGTAACAGATTTGCTTTTTCTAGCATGGAATTGTTATGACTGCTTACAACACAAGAATGTGAGCACCAGCTGCAAAGCAACAGCTAGAATTGAGCTAGATTCTTTTAGGTATGTATGTTGTGAAAGATGATAGTTTAATTTAAATATTAATTAATTTAAATAAGTTTAAATTAATTATGAATAAAATAATGTATATTAAAAAATAGTGCTATTTGCAAAAAAGAAAAACCAAAAAAAGTGGAAAAACATATGATTATGAGTGAGGGTTTAAATTATTACACAGATAAGACAGTGACTAGCATAATTTAATACCAAACGGACTGGATCCAGATTTTAAACCTATAAAATACCAGTAGTTCCCCCTTGTTATAACATGCGTTTCACTCAGTTTAGCAAATTGACAAGAGCTAACTTCTACCCACCCCCTGAATATTTTATTAAGAGTTGCTTTGGATAATGAAATGGATAGCATATAAATTTAACAAATAAACTGGCTTGGACAATCCAATTTAATGGGTTAAGTAAAGGCGTCAGGAAGGGCATCTGGTCAGTAAAGACTCAACTTCATCCAATCGCCCCATTCTACCCCGAATTAAGGGATTACAGGGTCGTAAAAAGGGAGTTTTTTTATTGAGTTAAGTAGAGGAAAGGGGACACAATCATAAAAGTCACGGATGGTTTTTAGAGGTACTCCTTACTTTTCCATGTATCACACTATTTTAGTTTCCACCATGGGGAAAGAAGGAGCCCAACTAGCCTAGATATATGCCAAGTAAAATTTGAATCTTATTTAACGGATATACATATTAAGAAAATCTTAGATTCAGAAGAAGTATCATTACTTTCAGAGCTTTATGTACACATTTGGTACTAACAACAAATGCAAAACCACTGTCAAGTTCTACATTAAGATCTTAATTAATGAAATATGTAATTATGATAGATCTATATTCATTTCCAATTATACTAGCACTTACTCCTCCTCTTTTTTTCTGCTGCTCTTCTTTCCGCTGAATGTTCACCTAAGGATAAAAGAATTTCATTATTAAAAGAACAAACAATAGTTCCTAATATATTTAGAGACATAGATCATATCAGGGCAAAGCTATATTTCAAGAAAAAAATGTATAAGAGAACCCAAATAGTCAAGGTAAATATAATTACAAAAAAATCTGTAAATTTGATTAATACCATAAATTTTGTAGCCGTAGATGAAAAATCTTAATTATTTCACTGAAAGTTTGGATTACCTTTCAATGATTTTGAATTATGTCTTGGTTTCTAGGCCAGCACCTTAATTGCTACACTAAACTGTGTGCAGTCATTCATGCCCTGGTCATCTCTCACTTGGATTACAGCAACGCACTCTACGTGGGGCTACCCTTGAAGATTATTAAGAAGCTATAACTACTACAGAACACAGTTGCATAGATAGTTCTGAAGGCTCCTTGGGTGGTACATTTAACACTGCTGTTGTGCGAGCTGCATTAGTTGCCAGTTTGCTTTCAAGTCTAATTCAAGATGTTGGTTATCACCTTTAAAGCCCTGCACAACGTGAGTGCAGGGTATCTGAGGAACTATCTCACTGTACACAGTGAGCTCTACTGATGCCTTAGACATGAAAGCCAGCTAGATGACCTACCCACATAACAGGATTGTTGTTGTTCGGAAAACAGGAGAAGGAAGGAGTATTAGGTATTTTCACCACCTTGAGTTACTTATAAAGTAATAAAGGTGGGATAAAAATCTAATAAATAAATCCAAAACTGCATATGTAACTAGAGTTCCAGAATACAAGCATATAAACTTTACCTCCAAATTCAATTTTGTAAAAAAGGTATCCTGTTACAATCACAGAAAACACGATAGGCTGAAATTCTTTTGAAGGTTTATAGATAGCCCACAACTTTGAGATATTAGCCAGCATCTGTAAGTAGGAACAAACAACAGTATTTGAAAGTAAACTAGTGCTTACTGGTTTATTAAATTTATGCGCCTTTTATATTTAAATTTGTATTTTAATTAGTGACCTATAGGCACTCTTTTTAAAAACAAAAAACAAAACCACCTCTGAATATGGAGGCTTTATTCAGAATGTAATTAGCTTGTCTTTCATTTACCCAAGAGAGTAAGAGTTCTTTTGGATTACACTTCTGATCTATTATCTTGTAATTTGCTACAGTGATCAACTAGCCACCCAGCATGAAACCAGAAGCCCACCCTTTATTTCTCTAGCCTAGCAAACAGCATTCAGTTTGTTGAACCTTTTTATGAGTTAACCATAAACTACATTAAGTGTACCTCTAGTGGCAATGAATTTCATATACACTAGGATTGCTTACCCAAGGCTCACCTTTTAACAGACACAGGTAGGAACTGAAGCTCAGGAAAACTTACTCCTTTAAATAGCTTGTTAGTTGGATAAGATGCTACCAGACTCGAGCTTTTGCCATCATGGACTAAACAAGGCTCTCCTACTACAAGGCAGGGCGTGAGTGAAAGTGGCGTAGTAAGTGCTCTAACACCCCTTTCTCTATACTCCCAATCCTTCCCCAGCTGTCATAATAGCTGGAACTGGTCTCTGACTACACAGTGTCTTTTGTGCTCCTTAGACCCATTCCGGTAACCTTCCCCAACAAACGGAGCGTTGATTTCATTCGCAAACAACTGAGACACTCGCAAGGCGCACGATGGGGCGCTGACAGCAGCAAAAGGTTAAAAAAAAAAGTCTCCCCGCCATCCCCAAAAGGTAACATCAACAAACCCACCTTCAAAAATCAGAGAAACCCCACGAAAGAAAGGTCACAAACGGTTGATTGTAAAGTAAGGATGCCGCAAGGGTTGCTGGGTACGGAAGCAAGCGTCTGCCTAGAACAGCTCTTCATCCGGCTTCGGCCGCCTACAGCACCCCCTGTTTAGGAGGATCACGCTGGAAGAGTCGCTTCCCGCCCTGTAATGGCTGTACGTTGCCGGAAAAGAAACCTCGGTCTGGCTTGTTTTCTGCCGATTTCAGTTCTTTCGAATAACAGGGACAATTCGAGGCACAGACACCGATGTGCAAGGAAGCCCTGTTCTTTCTGTTTCTCCACGGGCAGGAGCATTAGCTGCCACTTGAGTTTAGCGAAATACATTTACGATTTCAGTTAGATTCAGTGCGCAGAGAGAAATAAGCCTGCCAAATTCAATACAGTATATCCAAGAGAGGTTGAAATACCAAGGGCGCTAATAGGCGGATTAATTCCGTTTTATTTGATTAATTGACGCTGTATTTTAAGTCGACTTGAATAGGATCGGGCTGCCCTCCTGGCTAACGCTTTGTATAGTCTGTCCCTGATAATTCATGCTGGACGTCTGAGTTTCCTTGAATGATACGCTCATATAAATTCAGTGTGACTCTCCTCCCAAAAATATGCATAGAACTGTACTTGTTTCGGCTTACATTTTACAAAGTATACACTTTTCACTTCAAGAGTATGTCATACTGATTTCAATAGAATTTATTACTAAGTAAAAATGTATAAAATTACTACCTTAATCACCACCGTTCTCTTAAAGTACAATATATTGCATGTCCTCAAATACAGATGACTCAAAAATGCAGCCTATTGAATAGAGGCATCAGTGGTTAAATTTTTTTTGTAAAACCACTCAGTATTCACAATTAAGAATTGCAGCTTTGATTGTTGTAACATGGAATGACCTCAAAATAGAACTTTCTTCACAATATAAACTGTATATAATATTATTAGGAATAGAAGAAATCCAGTCTTCAACTGGATGACATCCTGGTTTACTGGAAATTAATAGCTAAAGGGAAAATTATGACAGCTTCAGTCGAATCCAGCATCAGATTGGGAAAGACTGAATTAGATTCTTCTTAAACTAAATGCCATTTTTATTCCATGATCCACACCATTTTTAATACTGAGACATGGCAGAATAAACCATCCTACTCAACTAAAGCCATGCTGGTTTTACCATGGTTAAGATTGTCCAGCATTTCTGGAAGGCTCCACACAGCTTAAAATAAACATTGCACATCATCTTTAAAATGATACGTAGTTTGACTCTCAATTGGATTTACCTCTGTATAAGCACGTGCAAGATGAAATGCAGATTCATAGATCTCTTAAGCTCACTTGCTATACTTTCAACTTATCCATGCAAGAGCTCATTTTTATCATAAATCCGAAGGTAAGTTATAGATCTGACAGATTCCAGCCTGTCTGGTTTGGCAGGTGAATATTACATAGAAGGAAGGGGAGACACGTCTGCTGAATTTTTTTCAGCTGTTGAGACATGTTGCTGAGATTCAGTAGTTTGAGCTTATATTAAATTCAGATAGTTAACAATAAAAGATAGGAAGACTTCATTTTAAACTGTAATCCTGATCTTACTGAAGGGGATTTATGGAATAGTTTTATAGGTTTTGTGAAATTCTATATAGACCATCATTTTTGAAATGTACTGTTAAGCTGTATTCATTGCAAAACACTGACTTGTTATTAACTGAACCACAGTTCATTATTTTAAGTGGGTTTGTATCACATGCTAAACTGCAAGCTAGTTGACAGTTTAGTGTTTTATTTAAATCTAGCTATAAACTAGAATGCCTGAACACTTTTATAAAGTTCCAGTGAACAAATTACAGTGGTACCTTGGTACTCATTTGTTGGAAGAAATAGCCTTCTGGTTTCAGTTCCAAGTGGGAGGAAAGACACTAGGAACATGGAGATTGCTTGGAAAGATGATTTAATGGTAGAGAGGATCATATGCCTTGGAGATCCTGGGTGAAAAGGGGGGATTGTAGGAAATTGGCACCCACCCCTCTCCTAGAAAAATGAAATATTCTGGGAAATATTAAAAAGGCAGAATATTATATTTCCCTGGATGAGAAAAGGAGAAACATGTTTTTAAAGACAAAGCAGCT
>JANHJO010003790.1:183900-205833 GCA_032468235.1 Pseudoxyrhopus heterurus | reverse complement strand
AGTTTTCCTTCACTATCTGCCAGACCCTCCTCCTTAAGTGTCCCTATCCTTTTCCCCATCTCTCCCTCCTCTTCTAGACACCTGATGCTACCATCTCTATCTTTCTCCAAAGAATCACAAGGAGAAAGTTCTGGGAGTGATCCTGACAGTATCGGACTTTCCCCCCCTTCGCTAATCAGGGAGTGGGCGTGGCCAGCACATGACGCATCTGGCCTGCGGATCGCGAGTTTGACAGCCCTGATGTACATACTTTCATTATTTTTCTCGTTCACAAAGAACATAAATACTGGTAGTCCTCACTTAACAACCAGACACTTAGCAACTGTTCAAATTTACTATGGACCCCCCCCCCCCAAAATACTGACAATCCAGATTCAATATTCTGATACCACACACCCCTCCTCAGTCACATCATGATTGCATTTTGGGTGTTTTGCAACCAATCCATACATATACCTGTTTGCAGTTTCTGTGACTGTGATTTACAATGTTTTTTTTTTTTTTTTGCTAGAAATTGGCATTTACTTTTGGTTTCTGGCAAAAAAAATATATAGCTAAATGCCCATTGTAAACAATGGATTTGCTTAGCAATCACAGTGTTCATTTAATAATCACGACATTTGCTTAATGACCGGCACAAAAAATAAAATCAGTTATGTGATGACCTGTTGAACAACCGTTGTGACATTCAACTGTAATTTCAGGCTTAATTATGGGTCATATCAAAGAATACATGTACCTTATTCTTAAAATGTTTGGCGTCAATATTGCCCTGTATTTAAGAAAATGAATAATTTTTAGCCACTCAGGTTTTAATCATTTGTCCTAAACCAAAAAAATGTTTTATGACATTTTCCTATACATAAATTTAGAACTGACTTTAGACATATAAGAAAGTGTTGTCTAGTTCACATTAAACAACCACACTGAGATATTTTGTCATATATGTTTCATTTTTAAATTTGAAAGTTACGACTAAAATCACATACACATTGTATTAAGAAAATTCTATTTTATGTGATGTTGCTTGGATTATAAAGACCAAACTGAAGAGTGTGTGGGAGGGTGGAGTGCAGTCACAAGCTTTTTATATTTGCAGATAAAATGAAAAACTTCATTTTTGTATGTAGGAGGTTTGAGGAATGGACTAGATATGGATTTATTTTTACTTATTTTATTTATTAAATTGGTATTTATTCCTACCACTGTGCTCCATTCACCTAAACATTTTCCTGCTTATATATCCAAAAAGTTTGATTCTTTGGATAGATTCATGCCTCCCCCTAAGTCTTAATGTGATTTATTTCATCTTGCCTTGGCAAATTTCTTAAACCAGATTTGTGAATGGTAGATTATGATTTAATACAATAGATGGGTGCAGCATTATATGTGGCCTATTTCACACATAATATGATTTATGCAATTTCATTAAGTTTGTTAATAAAAGAGAACATTGCAGTTTTAAAATGTGAATAGTAAATTGTTATCCAAATTTGGGATTGATCATTGTATGAAATATTACAAATTTATCAAGCTAAAAGAATTCGTAAAGATAGAAATACTGCAAATTTATATATACACATATCTATAATCCAAAGCAGGATCTGAAAAATAAACCTATTTTTTTCTTGGTTCCTTCAAGTCAATTTGACTTCTGATGAGATTTTTTTCAGAAGTGATTTGCCTTCTGAAAAAAGGCAAATCTAGGTTGTCTTCCTAGAGTTGAGAAAAAATGACTTGGTTCAGTCTGGCTTTGTACTTTGTGTAAGGCAGAAGTGGAACTAACGCTCCCCCAGTTTCTAGCCTGCTGCCTTAACAACTACACAGTCTGGCTCTCAAAATACCTGATGTCAAAAAAAAAAAAAACATCCTTCTGTTCTGATGGATTGTACTTCATTATTGTAATTCACTCTTTGCAGCAAAAATCAATAAGATACATGTCCATATATGTGTCTAAACCACTCCAAGGAAGTAAACTTGACGTTTTCTGAAATACTGTGAGATATTGGCAAACTTAAATGAGTCTAACTTTTTGGACAAGAGGAAAACATGTTCTGGGCAATCAAAATTTGCTGTTGCCTGGCCTGAATCTTCTAAAATGTGTTTGTATGCTGTTGTTTTTTAAGGTAATTCTGATGTCTGCAACTATTGACTGTCAAGAGTTTGCCAACTATTTTGCACTACCAGTTCGCAACAAATTGTATCCAGCCTATGTATTTAAAGTGGAAGGAAAACCTCATGCGATTGACGAATATTATCTGGATGATCTGAAGCCTATCCTTAGTCATATTAAGGTATGGAATAACCAACTTTGTTTCTCATTGGATATCTTGAAGGAGGACCCCTGCTAGCGTGCAGGGCTTACAATGCAGTACTGCAGGCAAACGCTGCCTATAGCCTGGAATTTGATTCTGACTGAGCTCAAGGTTGACTCAACCTTCCATCCTTCTAAGGTCAGTAAAATGAGGACCCAGATTGTTGTGGACAATATGCTGCCATTGTAAAAGAGTGCTGTAAAGCACCATGAGATGATAATTAAGTTTAAGTGCTATTACTATTTCCATTTAAAATACTTAGATAGCAGAGATGATTGAAATAGAGAATTTTCCCAATCAGTTTTGAAATTATTATTATTATTAGCATATGGCTTGTTACAGTAGCCAGAGACCACAATGCAAGTGCAGAGTAATAGTTTGGCTTACCAGGGTACCAGTCCTGTTGTTGGACACACTTGCATGCTTCCCAAGATGCGCCAAAGGAGGGAGAACTGGTTTTACACCAGAGAGAAAGATGAGCGCTCTTCCTGAAGCATCACCCAAGGCCCCTTTCCTTCCCAGAGTTGCTCGCAATAGGCACTGGAACCAGGAAGTTTCAGAACCATCAGGAATCTGATTGCCTGCACAGAGCACCAACTGGTCTCCCCAACAAAATGGTACCTATCTATCTACTTGCATAAAACATGCTTTCTTATAGTTACATGGACAGAAGCTGAGGCAAGTGACAGGAGCTCACCCTGCCATACAGTGCTATGACTCAAACCATTGGAGCAAAGGCTATCTCCAGTATCATTAAGTCACTGAGCCACTGCTCCTCCAGTTTTGAAACCATACTGGTTTTAAATTCAATGAGATTCCATACTATCAGTACCTGAGCTCATATTCTTGCTATGTGTCATGCACTGTTTCATCCAGGATTTCTTGAATGAGCTATAACCATTTAAGTTGAAGAAAGAAAAAAATAAATCTGAATTCATTGAGCAAGATATGCTGGTTACAAGTTATAATGGCTGATTTTTTAAACTCTGTTATAGGGGTTCATCTAGTATGATGCAGTTGAAATGGTGAATCACACCAGATAATTGATTAATAGTTATAAAGTTATGTGTTAGGAATTACAGGAGGCAATGGAAGATGATGATGATTGACTGTGCTCTAGGCAGAGAGAATAGGCTTGTAAAAACATTAAAAGAATAGAAACCCTTCAATAGGGTTTTGTCAATTATGTGTCAGCTTCAATGGACAGTGTCAGGAGGGAAGATTTAATAGTATCTGACATTTTTGAAAGATTGTTGGTGATGGGTTGACAACTGTAAAAATAACCAGGATGTTTACTGGATGACCTTTTGCTATTGGGTTAGATCTGTCAAATGTGCAGTTGCCTCAAGGGTAGATTAACCGGGATCCTTGTGAATGGGAGTGGAGGAATTTTGGGTTCCTGGCTTACTTTTTCTTTTAATTATGTGACTTTAATCCTCATAATTTTTTTAATCTGGCTGCTATGTGTTTCTCTTCTTTCCCCCCCTCGCTGATCTGTTTCCTTAGTAGCCATCTTTTTCTTTCCTTAACTGAGAATGAAAATTAGGATGCTATAGATGATGGTTTGCTCTACAGCTCCAATGCAGTTTTAAAGGAGGTTTGCTTGGAAAAAAGGCTTTGCATTTCAGCTTGATTAAATGATGGTTTTCCAATTCTAAAAAATAGAAATGAAGTCACAGTAGAACAGACAGAATGAATTCAGGAATCCTGGAGCCAATAACAATTGATTATATGAATGTGCTCAGGGCCTTGAGCCTGATATTGTGAAAAGAACAGTGCAAAGCAAGTTGTGTTGGGGGTATGGTGTAACAGAGCTAAAACAAACTTTAAAGTAACATGCACCTTTTAACTATGTCCTTTGTTTCAGTAAGCCCACTAGAGATGAAATCTCCTTTCTCATGCTACCTTACCTGGTTTATTTATGCAAAATAAACCTATTCGAGCCATTGTAGTAACATCCTTAATGTGGCAAAAGCATATCACATGAAGCGGCTTTTAGAAATTATTCTGTACCCTTCTTCACCAATATACAGGTAGTCCTCAACTTACAACAGTTCATTTAGTGACTGTTCAAAGTTAAGATGACACTGAAAAACATGAGTTATAACCGTTTTTCACACAACCTTTGCAGTATCCCCATGATGTCATCAAAATTTAGATGCTTGGCAACTGGTTCCTATTTATGAGGGTTGCTGTGTCCCAGGCTCATGTGATCACCTTTTGTGATCTTCTGACACGCAGAGTCAATGGGGAAGCCAGATTCACTTATCAACCAGGTTACTTAACTAATCAACTGCAGTGATTCACTTAACAACTATGACAAGAAAGATCGTAAAACGGGGCAAAATGCACTTAACAAGTGTTTCACTTAACACTTACAGGACTACCTGTATTCTGGATGGGAAAATATTAACAAATCAGCTGTAACTTATTCTCTGTCCTCAGCCAAATTCTTTCAGACTTTGTCTTCATTTGCTCTTTGCATATCTGTTTCTATTCCATTGCCTACAGTGAAGGAATGGCTTATGTAGAGCAAGAATGCCAGTAATGACTTTACTCCCCTCTTTTTATTCCTCTCTAGATTCCTTTTCAAATTAATGAGGACCCACTGATACACCCAGATATGTACAAAGCTGCAGTTGCTTTAATACAGTGGTTTGATGAGCTGGAGACAAAGGAAAATGGGTAAGATATTTTCGTCTTCATAGTTTCTATGAAGTGGACTGATTCTATCCAACGGATCTTGGAATGTTGTAGAATCCTGTAGAGAGTTGAGAGACGTATCCCTTGATTTTGTTTTAATGTATTGTTATTAGGTGTCAATAAGAAAGATGGTACCTTAATTTCTTGATGGGTTGGCTATTTAAAGTAATATATCCTTGGCTTAAGAGCATTTTTTCCACAACAGGAGATTGCACCTATTGAAGATTTATCTCACATATTTTGCTCTTTAATTACTTTAATACAAAGACAAAATTTGTGCTTCTTAAAAATCAACATATCCTGCCTATACTGATACTTGGAGACTGGCCCAGATTAGATCATTGCTACCTCTATGAAGGAGTTCTCTGGTTTAATTTTTGTATGTTGTAGTATTAGAGTCTGTGATGGGGAAAAATCCTTGTTGACCTTGACTTTTCTCATGAGAGCATCATGAAGACATTATCAACATCACTTGGACTTTGAGGCCATTGTGGAAGTTGTAGATAATTCTGTTTTGAAATCATTTACTGATTTTGAATATTTCTTTTCCTTTCCTTATTGATAATACCCTTCATAAAGGGGTGGCATATTCGTCTCTCACCATCATAACTGGCATAATTATACATTATTGCTATGCTGAAATAGACATTGTCAACTCTAATTAAAACATGCAGGAGATATTAGTGAAAACATCACCAAGAGATGTCCCAATATTTGATTTTATTCTCTTTTCTTTTCTATACTTTTTTTTCAGAGTTATGCAAAATGTTGCTCAGATTAATCAGTGTTTACATATTGTTTTCCTAAAACATGTTCAAAATATTCTCAGTAACAACAATATATGAGTGAGTTGCCAAGCAATCTTGAATAAGGAGGTTGCTTTCTGAGCTGCAGGCAAGATGTTTAAAATGATTCCATTTTGTAAACATATGAAATGCTTGAAGGGAAATAGCAAGGAAAGCACTGTAACTGATTTTGTTCAGTTTATCTGACTTTTGATTAAAAGTCAAAAATATGTTCAGAGTGCAAAATAGATTAAAGCAATTTAATTTAGTAAGTAAGTACCGGTATTTTGAAGCTTAGCACTTAGGGAGTGGAGAAATGTATACTATAATATATATTAATCAGGCCTTTTTGTACCTTAAATTGTGTACAACTGAGATTTTAGTAGTGTTACTAAGATTTGCTGTCAAGTATAATTTTTAAAAAGACAGATTTGGTACAATGTAACTATATTGCACTGCAGCAAGAAAATAATTGATGAAATTTTTTTTGAACAGATAATTACTGTGCATCATGAAAATACCATAAGGCTTCCCTGAACCATCCTCCTCTCTCTGTTGGGTCTCTGACTTTAAGTTATAAAAATAAAATACACCTTCAATTAATCCCAATACTTAAAACCTTCTTTTTTTGTTGAATCTCATTCATGCAAGAAAACTATATGAAAATGAACCAAATTTGGATTAAATGTAATATAGAAAATAACCTCATGCTAACAGATTAACAGAGTTGGAAGGGACCTGCTAAGCTAGATCATTTGTCCATTTAGGGAAATCTTATACTGTATATGCTCATGTCTTCCATTATAGAAAATGCTCATTTAGATGTAAAAATAATCTGAGTTTATATAAGAGTTCTTCTCTTCCTCAGGCAGGGACAGGCAATCAAATTTGTGTATGGATGACTCCCCACACTGCCTGCTTTTATTTTTAAAAATCATTTTAATTTACAGAAATGTTAAATGAGATGTTGACATGCTGTAAAGCAAAATACCAGCTTCTAATTTCATCTTCATTTGCACAAATGTCTCTAGGCTCCACATAGTTACTTCTTTGAAACAGTGAGTGGATGAATCTCAGTATTGTTTTTTTGGGAGCAAGACAAGATACCTTAATTGCTTAGGAGGAAAAACGATTAAAAACAAATTGGAGTAGGAAGAGGGCATGTTGGGAAAGTAGAAGGGAGGGGGGAAAAACCCAAGTGTGCAATGTATAGCATTTTGCTCTTAAATTGATTGCCCTTGGAATTGACTTCAAAGTCATCCAAGTTTTAAGTGAGAATACAATGCTATAGGATTGGATTGATGTTAACTATGGCAAGCATCTATGTCAGTGTTAGTGGAAAGCATGTATGCATTTAGCTGAATATCGTAAAGATGTATAATTCGTAAAGCACACTTGCACAGATTAAAGGTTTCCACTTGTTTTTCAATCTAGAGTTTGTCCAAAACCACAGTGCTATTTTGTTGATCTTATTGTTATACTCAGTGCATAACTACGTGTATTGTATATAAAATATTATGACCTAAAACAGGTAGATTTAACTGCTCGAAACCTGAAGTCCCCTTCCAAAAGTTGCTCTGACTTGTACTTTTTGAAGTGACAGAAGAGAAAAATATATGAAGGATAAATCACACTGAATGCTTTTAATTAATCAAATTAAATTTAAATTTAATCAAATTTAGTTTTCAACCTGGATCATTCTATTCTTTCCATTGTGCATCCTGGGTTGCCTATCAAGGGCCTAAAATAGCTTTACAAGAATTTAAAGGTGAACAATTCATAAACTGCTTCTGACTTTTCATATGCCACTGCTCAGGATGTGCCACATAAAATTCAGTAGGAAAGTGGCTGATTTTCAGTGGCGGGTGTGAATTCTTTTTAAAGATGAGTTTAGAATGCAATTTGCAGAACAAAAACTATCTCATGTGCCATAATAAATAAATACGTGTGTGTATGTGAGTGTGTGTGTGTGTGTGTGTTAGAAGGTAAGGTAGAAATATAGCCTTCCAAATTGGGGGCATTTTACTCTTGAATTTTGCAGGATGATTCAGGCTATTTTGGGAGGATAAGAAGAGTTGGGAGGATTTTTAAAAATGGAAATGGTAATTCAATAGATTGTCTTTCATAGTTTCCATTCCTAAACTTATTGTGATGGTCCATTTTAGTCAGCTCTGACTTCTGGTGACTCCAGGGGCAAGTTGCAAGTTTTTGGGCAATATTTTTTGAAAGTGGCTTGCCAGTGCCTACTTCCTAGAGCTGAGAGAAAATAATTAAGCCAGCTCACCCATCTAGCTTCCATGCCTCCAGCAAAACTAGAACTCATGGTCTCCGAACTTCAAATCCACCCCAACCACTCGAGTGAGCTAGCTCTTCTTTCTTATTCCTATTCCTAATCTTAAAGGGACCAAAAAGGAATTAAATATATTGTCCTCCCCTTCCTATGTACATCATCCTGGTGATTCCATTTTTAGTGATACCACAAAGAAGCACATTAGCTATACAGTGTTTTGCAATATAACAGATATCAACATAACCTCATTAAAAATTCCCAATTATATGACATATCATAAATTATGAAAAGGATAACTCTTGCAAACAGCAAAAACATATCTGAGACAATCCAGACTATTTCAACCTTTGAGCATCACTGTTGCACACATATCAGCAAAATCCTTCCAAAGCATCTTAAACAAAATCAAAGACCCAATAACCAAACAACAACAACAAAAAACAGAAGTTCTCTACAACATGTAATGTAAAGGGAGTAACAGTCACTATGTAGGCCAGATGGAGCAGATTGACAGAATGCATCCATGAACATGAACTGGCAGAAAATACATTAAAATTCCTTAATCTCTTAAAACATAGACAAATTCAACCACTAAGGGAAACTAATGACATTTTAACTTGTGCTAAATTCTGAGATATTGATTGAAATGCAAACATCATTGTAACTTGGATCACATCTTTAACCTAGTTTGCTAAATTAATTACAATTAACTGTGTTCAGACAACAAACCCAGGCATCTCTTTCGCTTGATTTTGAGCTTTGCTGTGTTATAATAAGCAAGAATAATTATTAATAACAAAACTGAGCACCAAGGATTCCACAGTAAAACAAAATTAGAAAACACTAACAATATTACTTCAGGCCCTTCACCCAGGAAAGCTTTCCCTTTCCCATCCTTGATGCAAGGGAAAGACTCATATTGCAAAAGTTTGTTACATAACTCCAGTTTATTTCAAATTAAATATTGCATAAGTGAATAATTAGCTTTTAGCTTCCCCTGTCCATATATATTTACCACAAGCCTAGCTTTAAGTATCGTAAGTCTTTGTGAATAGATAGATTTGTTTACCCAGTTAACTCATTTTTCCTAACCATGGCGATTTCCAGAATTCAGTTCCCAGAATTCTCAGTAGTCTGGCTTGGGATTTCTGGGAATTGATGTCCTCACATTAAAAGGCTGCTTGGGTTGGAAATGTGCTAGAAAAAGTGTACTAGTCAGTCTTTAAGCATATATGTATTGATGGTCTTCGGAGGAAATAATACTTGCTTTAATGTAAACTAAGGCAAAAACTGTGTTTCTAATATTAGGGAACATAATTTGGAGTTCGTGTCAGAACGTGGCAGTGTGCTAGTATTTTTACCAGGTGAGTTTTATTTTTTGTTATTTTTTAATACACGAGAACTGGTTTTTTAACTGGGTGAGAAATGTCAACCTTTTCTTTTGCAAATTATGTCACCTGACTCCCAGAGACTGGGCAATTAACAAATTGTTTAACCGTTTAAAAAAGGGAAAGAAAACAAAAAGGAATAAAGATGTCAGATACAGCAAATCCAGATTAAAATAAAGAAAACGAAGAAAAGGGGGCTTCAATCAAACTTGCCAAACGCTTAGGCTGAGAGCCAGGTCTTCAGGGTCCTTCAGAGCAGGGGTCTCCAATCTTGGCAACTTTAAGACTTGTGGATTTCAACTCCCAGAATTCCTCAGCCAGCTTTGGCTGAGGAATTCTGGGAGTTGAAGTCCACAAGTCTTAAAGTTGCTAAGGTTGGAGACCCCTGCTTCAGAGCATTAATAGGGTGAGGGCTGTTTAAATCTACCCTCATTCCAGAGGGTAGGCGCTGCTACAGAGAAGGCGCCCTTCTGAATTCCTGTTATATGGCATTCTTTTAAGTGAAGGAATCTGAAATGTGCCAATCCTGCCAAATTGGATCGACTGGGCACTATGGTCCCTCAAATAATTAGGCAGTATACCATGTAGGACTTTATAGGTGGAGACCAGCACCTGGAAGCAAACTGGCAACCGGTTCATGAAGCAGAAGTATTACATGGACATACCGAGACATGCCCATCACTGTGGGTACTTCTATATTCTGGATCAGTTGAAGCTCCTGATAGTTTTCAGGGGCAACCTTCTATGAAAGACATTGCAATAGTCAAGCCATGAGGTGACCAAGGCATGAGTTGACTGATGAGGGCTTTGAAATGAGCATTACAGCAAATAAGATTATTTCTTAGTCTAAACCAGTTATCTAAAGTAACTTGACAGGGACTTAAGCAACCTACAAGGACTTAACCATAAATCTCCCCTGTATCCTGCTCCATCTGGGATCTCTACTGTCAACTAAGTACATTCTAAAAATCTGTTAGGGTTCCTGTCCTGCTTGATTTTTGCATTTTAAAACTTCTCAATTAAAAGGATGGAAAGCTGGCCTGAGATAAAATACCATCTTTACTTCCAAGTATGACCCAAATAGGCCATAAAAGTTTTCTTAGTCAATGAAAATGAATGTGACTACTACATCTTCAGATGGCCATTGGTGAGGGCACCCACCAGTCTGAAAAAGCTAGGCCCACCATTATTAGATGAATATTTTTAAAGGAAAACACATGGGAGATGCCAGTGATTGAAGATGCATGCCATGTGCTCCATCTTGGGGAAACTTATGGCTGAATTGAGGGGACTTTCCTTAGATTAGGAGCCTAGCCTGATGATTTACAATACTATAGATTGAGTGCATTTTGGGGGGAACAGTCCTTGCCTTTGACAGGTACTATAAAGCTTGTGGATTAGGGATTTAGGATTTAGGGAAAGTACCTGTCTTTGATCAGTACTTGGTCAATGAAGCCTGACTGCCCTTTTCATTTAGGAACTATAGGTTTGGGAATAATCAGTTTGTGATACGTTTACACCAGGCTTAATGGTAAACTGGAAGATGAAATGCCAATATTGTTGCAACTTGGTTCACATATTTAACCTACGTTATAAAATTAATTACAATTAGCTGTGTTTAGACAACAATCCCAGCCAACTCTTGCTTGGTTTTGACCTTTGCTTTGTTATAATAAGCTAGCATAATTACTTATTAATTAATTCATAAGTACACACCTAATAAGTATGATGACTAAAAATGAGAACATTAACCCATCATCTAAGCTAGAATTGAAGATGCCAAGATAGCTGTTTTCAACTGAAGAAACTTCCAATTTATTCTTTCTAATAATTTTACATTATTTTTTTCATTGAGAGGAAACAAGCATCATTACCTTTTATTTTCTACTCTTCAGGTTTGGCGGAAATAACTTACTTGCTTGAGCTTCTCACAAACATGGTTCACAGGAGGTAAGACCAATTCTTTTCTGTGCCAGACATTCTAAAAAGTCACACAGTGTTTTCTGATGCCTTTTCTGTGACAATGCACTATGAATGGGGTAAGGCTGAAGTAACTGATGAAGACAAGAGTTTGACGTGGTAGCACAGAACATCCCTGGAAGTGTATGGAGATTTTTAAAAAGGAGAAGGATTTTGAGATATGCAAATAACGTGAGAGGTATAGTGTGCTGTTGATACGTTACTTCATCTCATTGCTAGATGAGGTGGGATGCAAGAAATGGAAGCATAGTGGAGATTTATCTGTCAAGGAGCATATTCTTTTAAGGATTATTGATTAGAAGCCCCGTTAAAGCATCGGATGTGGGCCAAAGCCCCGATGAATGGATTTTGAAATACTAAAGGACTGGGTATTATATGATCCTTGGGTGTGCAACCATCTCCCACTCCTACATCAAATTGACTTTACTAACCCCCCCCCCCATTCATGCAACTCACAACTAGTTATTTGCAGACAACTTTGATCTGTTTTGTCTTTTCCCATGTGGTTTGGAGTTAGAAATTTCCTACCCACTCCTGCCTGCCTTTTCTACTTTTTGGTTTTCTCCATTTCTGTAGTTAACTGAAAGCTTTTTGTGGGCTTCTCCATTTTTTCTTCTTACGCATAGCCCCTTACGCATACAGAGTAAAATATAGGAGGGGAAGGAATTTTCAGAGTGATGGATTGAAATGCCAGAATGAGCTGGTTTCTTTCTTTCGCTGCATGGCTCAATGCCGTTTTCTTTCCACTAGATGATTACATTCTTTTTGTCCTCTTTAGATGGAATTAGACAGTAGAACATTTGTTGACTATGTTAATACACTGAGATGCCATCGGTTTTAACAATGTTTTAAAAAATAAACTACAATTAGCTATGTTCTCATATACTGTAACAGGTTAAGTCATAAATCATATATAAAGATGACTGAAACATAGGGAACAAGAGTGGTTGAAGTACAGTCTTATTTCCAGTGTATATTTCTAAGCAATTTGTTGACAATTTCAAATATGTTGTTTTGGACCCAGCCTGGGGAAAATGTACATTTTTCTACATGTTCCCTTGTACAGTTTCTCAAATGAATTTTTTTAGGTTACAAGTATATCCACTCCACTCCAGTGTCACATTAGAAGAACAGAACAATGTGTTTTTGGCTCCAGTTCCTGGTTATCGAAAAGTGAGTTTTTAATTAGGGTGTTAGTACTGCGATTTCTTATTTTGAAGGTTGAGGGTGGGATGAATAGGCCTCATTAGCTGAATAGAAAATGCTTACAGTAAAATATTGCTGAAGAAAAGGAAGAGGTGGATTGATTGATGGATGGATGGCAGATGATTAATGAAATTCATTAAAATTTGATATTTAATCCTGATCCCTCAGGTGCAAAATAACAATACTTTTACATTTTAAATACTATAGTTTTGTTGGATATTTTAAAGAAGAAATGAGTTATTTTTATTTGGGTTCCATTTAGATTTGGAGAAGCAGAATGTATAATTACATTTTGTAAGTCGCCGAGCGTCACTGCAACAGTGAGATGGGTAGCATATAAATTTAATAAATACAGTACATAAATAATATAATAGAAGAACACACATCACTGTCTGTGATTGCATGAAATTATTGTAAAAGAGGTCAACAATTAAATTTTAAAATGTCTTAAATCTTATTTTAAAATCTCCTTGTAGATCCTTCTGTCTACAAACATAGCACAGAGCTCTGTAACAGTACCAGATGTCAAATATGGTAGGTATGTTTCTTATGTTATGGAAACAAAATTTGTGCATATTTTGTTCTTTTATTTTGTAATCTGGCTTCAAGAGTGATTAGAATCTTAAAAAACCTTTGTTTAGAAGTAACTTGAAAATGCCGTTTCTGTAAAGTGAAGGGCACAGTTACTACAACTTTATTACAACCTTTCTCCCTCAGCTGCTTTTCAGAAAAGCACTGTTCTGTGCAAAAATCAGATTCTGTTAATGTCAACTTGTACTTGTGCAAAAAAAGGTGAAAAACGTCATTAGTACTACTAATTATTAAGTGATATTTGTTTATGATCAGTAACTCTTTGAATTAAATTAAATATAGCATTTTAATTTGTTTTGATTCATTCGTTTTTTGAAACATCAAAGGCAATGCAGGAATTGGGTTTGTTTAGTCTAGTGAAAAGAAAGACTAGGGGAGACATGATAGCAGTGTTCCAATATCTGAGGGGCTGCCACAAAGAAGAGGGGTCAACTGATTTTCCAAAGCACCAGAAGGCAAGACAAGAAACAATGTATGGAAAATAATGAAGGAGAGAAGAAACAGAGAACTGAGAAGAAATTTCCTAACAGAACAGTCAACTAGTGGAATGGCTTGCATTCAGAAGTTGTGGTGCTCCATTTAAGAAGAGATTGGACAACAATTTGTCTGGAATGGTATAGGGTCTCCTGCTTGGGCAGGGAGTTGGACTAGAAGACCTCCAAGGTCCCTTCCAACTCAGTTATTCTGATCTGTCCTGTTCAATTTTTATGTTTATCTTTGACAAACACCACAGAGGTAGGAAAGGGTAGAAGTTATAGGGAGGCGAAGAGATGTGGGGTAGTTATTGTATGCAGGCAAAGGGTAAGGCTATGTAGAACAGTTGTAAACTTTCATGTACCATTTTCAGCCCATAGCAGCTACAGGAAGTCTTACTCAAAACCAGTTTGGTTTGATGAGTTTTCCATAGTCAACTCACATGAAAATAATTTTGAGGACAATATTGAGTGGAAATAAAAAAGCTATTGTATCTCTAGCAATGTTATATCTTCTTTATGAGATGGTTTCTTCTACCTTTTTCCTCTGTAATCCAGGAACAGGATAGTGAGAACATTAACTTGTATCTCATTTGGTTTCTGCTTCCTTTATATGCATTTTCATTATTGGTTTTGCTTTCTAAAAAAGAAAACAAGGAAAGGAATTAAATGGAAAGAAGTCTTAGGAAGGAATCTTCTAATTAAAGTTAAAAACACTCTTGCTCAGTTCAAGAGATACTCCTGAGTTAAATTCCAGAAAGCCATGAGGGGTTTCAGATAACATTGTAATATAATTAAAACCACTATCTTAATTTATCTGCTTCAAGAAAAGCAATGTCACTCTAGTAGGAAAATATTCTAAAATAGCGTAGTATTTGTCTTATGTCCATAGCTACCTCATAATCCCATGCTGTTATTTCAGGATTCTTGCCCCCTCATTTAACTGAGTTGGGAGAACCATGTTACCTCAGATTGTATATAAAAGTTTTGTTCCCACAAGGTGGAATTGAATCTAATTTCTCTTTAAAGTACTTAAGAATGTTCTAATATATTTTCTGTTTATTTTTATCTTTTGCTTTTATTCTACAGTCATTGATTTTTGTTTGAGTAGAAATCTCGTTTGTGATGAAGATACCAACTATCAGAGTTTGAGACTTTGTTGGGCATCTAAGAACAGCTGTGATCAGAGGAGGGGTAAGGGGATTTCATTGTATAAAATTCCAGGTCTTTTGGAGACCCTAATCCTGAAAACATTTTATGTGTGAAGTCTGTCTTACATATGTGCAGTAAAAGTATTTACTTAACCTGCAATTATGTGTTTGCATTAAGACATACATGAAGCGTGGTCTGCGGGGTTTTTAAGTTAGGGGTCTCAGATCCCCGGACTTCTGACCGGTATTGGTCCGCAGAACTAGGCTGTGGAAGCAAGTGAAGCTTCATCTGTAAATGCGCAGGATCTAGGTAGTACACAATACCACCCTCTTCCACCCTTCTTGGTCCCTAGAAAAATGGTCTTTTCCATAAACCAGTCCCTGGTGCGAAAGAGATTGGGGATCACTGGTTTAAGTAACCACAAATGTATTTCAGAAATAAAAGCAGTGATGATTAGATGGCCAAGCCACTTTTAATGACAAAGCAAATTGACTTCACTGTATATATGTGTGCATGTGGTGGATTCAGTGAAAGCTATTAAGCAATGGAACAACTTGCCCCTTGAAATCATGGGTGCTCCATTCTGGGAAGAGATTGGACAGATGTTTGTCCAGGATGGTGTGAGGAGTCATTCACTGGCCAGGAGTTGAACTAGAAAAACAGCTTTAAGGTCCCTTCCAACTCAATGATTCTATAATTCTACATTTGCAGCACAGTGATTTTATGATTAAGAGCAATGGTATTTATAAAATGTGTTAATTAGAATTATCCTGTACTAAATTTTAAAAAAGGTGTCCCTTGTAACAATATATCTTAAATCATTATCTCACAGTCTTTGCATTGTGGAATGTTTTGCTAATGAAACACAGGCAGAGTCAAATTAGGCATTTTCCCAATTTTTGAGAACCCTGAACCCAAGAAGTTCTCCATCGTTGCACTAGGCTGAAATTCCAGAAGCCTGTACTGAGGCACTGAGGCTTTGATTGTGAACAGGCAACCAGTGTGTTCCAATACTGGTCCCTGCTGCCATTAATTAATAAGTATAAGTGGCATTTCAGCTTTTGAATTGTGAATGCTGAAGATTTTTCTTTAATGTAAAGGTCGAGCTGGCCGTGTGTCCAAAGGATACTGCTATAGACTAGTATACAAAGACTTCTGGGCAAACTATATACCGGAAAGCACTGTTCCTGAGATGATGGTAAGAATAACATACACCCATTTGCATGACTTTTGAAGGACTCACTGGAGAAGAACCTAATGCTGGGAGCGATTGAGGGCAAAAGAAGAATGGGACGACAGTGAATGAGGTGGCTGGATGGAGTCACTGAAGCAGTCGGTGTGAGCTTAAATGGACTCCGGGGGATGGTAGAGGACAGGAAGGCCTGGAGGAGTGTTGTCCATGGGGTCGTGATGGGTCGGACATGACTTCGCAACTAACAACAACAAGATTAGGAAGACCAGTTACATTTCTACTGACCACAAAAAAATAGCCATTATGTTTAAGAACAATGGCAGGAAGTGATGAGAACTCACTGATAAAATGTCAAAGGATGATTGAAGGACAGTTTTAGATTCTGACATTCTTAGGAACAATCAATAACTATTTAACTATAATTAAGCAATTGTTACCTAAATCTGGTACATTCAATAGACAACTCTGAAAGAAAAATATTTTTTCTTGCTTTTGCTTGATTCTTTTTACAATTCACTTATTATAACAAGTTGATTGAAAAAAGGTATGTAGTGTCTCTATGTACCTTTCCAAAAATTTTTAAATAGTACTTCAAAGTTACCTCTTGCCTTTCCGCCATCCACAGTTATTAGACAACATACAAACTTAATTTATTGTTATTATGTACACAACAATATAAAATCACAGCTACCGGTTCTGTGGCTGGTGTTGGCTTGCAAATACTACATCAAGTTCTTCCCAAGAACCCAAGATGCCATAATCTATCAGCATACTATACAAGTAATCCTCTTTTAATCACAATTGAACCCAGAATTTCTGTCGTCATATTCAGTGTGGTACCACATGATCTGACTCGAATCGTACAACAATTTTTACAATGGTCATAAAGCAAATCATCATGATCTTTCAGCGAGTCATGTGATCATTAAATAAATCTATTCTCCTGAGTGAATTTTTTCCCCATAATCCAGCTAAAAAGTGTTGCAAATTGTGTTCTTTTGACCATGAGACGATGCAACTAGTCGTAAATCCGCCTAGAGCAAGGTGCCTAGAGAAGCCCCATGGTGAGATAGGCGGCAAATAAATTTAACAAATAATTAAGTAAATGTGAGCCAGTTGTCAAGTGCCTGAAATGTGACAATGTGACTGTGGGTGGGTGTTGTAATTTCAAGAACCAGGTTATAAGTAACTTAGTTTTTGCAGGATGTAAGCCGTTTCAAAAAAAGCTGCCTTTTGCAATTGACTGGTGATGATTTTGTAAATGCTGTTGGTGTTTTGGGATTGCATTTGGCTGCATGAACTTGTGCTTTAGTGTTCATTTGTAGAGTCAGAAAATCCATTCTTTTTACAAGTGGCATTTTTCTCTTGAGCATTTTCTTGTGTGGCCTTGGATAGTTGTGGTTGTCCATTTGGATCTGAGCAGCAAGATGGAAGCTACATACTGTTAGAACATGCAGTTTGTGGACTGAGATTTTAGCCAAAACTTTCTGCATTTAGTAGCAAGGAAGTGAGCAAAAGAACAGAGAATGTTGTATCAGTCTCACCTCTTGTGTTGCCAGTTATATGGCTTCCAACTTGCTACTCAGCTCAATACTACTCATTAGTATTAATACCTAAACTGTAAATTTTAAGTTTCTAGGCAACCTTACAGCAAATCAACTAAGGCACTGTCTCCTTGAAACATTTTCTTAGACTGCCCTAAATATCTGGGTGTGCTTCCTCTTTCACACCGGCTGAACTCTCCCATATGCTTCTCACATTCATTTTTAGAAAAAGATAGTATTTCTTGTTGTTGTGTAAAAAATATGACAATGTCTCTACATGGCAGGGAGTTAGGCTGGAAGACCTCCAAGGTCCCTTCCAACTCTGTTATTCTATTGTTCTGTTATCTATAGGTTGCTCATAGCATAGAAGCAACTAGCTTTACCAGCTACTACCGGTACTGTTAAAAAAATCCTATAGAATATCCTTGCAGAATTGGGGAGTGTCAAACATAGGACTTTTATTTATCCTTTTAGCGTTGCCCATTGGAAACTACTGTACTAAAAGTGAAGATGCTTGACATGGGAGAACCAAGAGCTATGTTAGCAACCGCTCTCTCTCCTCCTGTTAGCAGTGATATTGAACGCACGATTCTGCACCTTAAAGAGGTGGGTGTTTTATTAAGTTAAAACAACTGTACATAATTCTTTTAAGTATAGCTTTTTTTTGCAAAACCAAGCCATCTGATTGCTTAATAGGAGGATGGAAAGTTAAATAATCCATAATATTTGTAATTTTTATATGTTGTGTCACTGTAAATGAACCTAACTAGTATGGTGCTACCTGCTGAGCATGGATAACTAATTCTCAGAATTCAGTTTTGGGAGGTGACTCTGACTAATTAAAAATGAAATCAGGGAATGAGACCACATGCATCACAAAAAAGTATACTGTTTTGTTATTACTCATACATATGTGCATTCAGCATTATGAGCTACAAATTGTGCTAGCCTGACATTATTTGCTACCAAGCTCATAATAAAGGTTATCTTAAAAGTCACGATAATGTCTCCTATTAATATTATTATTGCTTTTGTTTTGGAATAGTTAGGGGCACTTGCTATTAATGATCATTTTGAAGAAAGAAATCCTTACGATGGTGAGTTGACCTTTCTGGGAAAGGTGCTGGCACAGTTACCTGTGAATCATCACCTAGGCAAACTAATAGTTCTTGGACATGTCTTTGGATGCCTGGAAGAAACACTTATAATAGGTGAGTTACAAATATAGACATTTCTCAACTTAGATTAGTAATATCTTACAAGCTGTTCATAATAGAAAAATAAGAATGAGGCAGATCTTTAAACTTAGAAATGCATGACAATGGCCAAAGAGCCTCCTAAAAATAATGTACTGAAATTGATGAAAGAAATTTGTTAAAATCAGTGATGCTGGAAGGAAGATACTGATGTAGTGAGGAATGGATACATATATAAATACCCCATTAGTCCTCTGCATCTGATAATTAGATTATATAAGTTCTGCACATGGAAATAAAACTTGAGCCTGCTGCCTTTTTGTGATTAAAAGGGCAAATACAATTTTTATCAATAAATGTTATTTTTTCTCTTTTTGTTACAGCTGCAGCCCTCTCTTTGAACAGTTTCTTTGTGATACCTTTCAAGCAACATCTTGATGGATATAGGTATTTTCCCTAAAGCCACCATCTGACTTATTGAAATTCGATGGTTCATTTTGTATGTGTATATATATACTACTCTTTTTCAAGAAATTTGCTCCAAGGTTCTAAACATCTTAAAATTCCCTAAAGGAAAGCAACCAAAAAGTGGAAGGAAAGTTTATACCCCACTTGTTTCTTCAGAAGAGAGCCAGTTTGGTCTAGTGCTTAAGGCACCAGGTTAGAAAGCCGGAGATTGTGAGTTCTAGTCCTGCCTTAGCCATGAAAGCCAGCTGGGTGACTTTGGGTCAGTCACTTTCTCTCAGCCCAGCTTCCCTCACAGAGTTGTTATTTTGGAGAAAATAGGAGGAAGATGTATTGGATATGTTCAATACTTACGACGTATTTGTAAAAATAATAAAGATGGGATACAAATAAATAAGGATAATCAAAGGAGCATTATGCAATTGTAACAGCTGCATGTATTTAAGCTTGGTTATAAGTAGATTCATCTTAGGCATTGGGAGCTTCACAATATAAACTAAGGGTCTTCAAACTTGGCAAGTTTAAGAATTGTGGAGTTCAACTCCCAGAATTTCTTAGCTGACATGACTGGAGGAGGAATTCTGGGAGTTGAAGCCCACAAATCTTAAAGCTGTCAAGTTTGAAGACCCCTGATATAAATCCTTGATATAATGTACCTAGGGCTGTGCAGTTTAGTAGAGGTATGTTGAAATGTATGGAACATAGGACTTCTATTCTTTAAAGCATTCACACCAGTTACCATGATCTCAGACAGTTGCTGGGTTCTTGTTCCTGCATGTTCTTAAGCCCTTCACATCAGATCCAAATATTTTACAGACTTTTTGTTTCTGCTGTTGTTTCTGAAGACTATCTGTAAATTGACTTGACTTTTTTCTTTTTTCATATAATTGCAAATAATTTTAGAAATAAAATATGTTTTGCTACATACATATTTTTTTTTTAATTCATGGAATAAAAGCGTTGGCCAAAACGGAAGGAAATAGTATAGAGAACACTATATAAAAGAATATATGTATTTTAGACCTCTTCTTCCTCTGCAGGAACAAGCTACAATTTTCTGGGAACAGCAGTAGTGATTGTATTGCAATTGTTAATGCATTTAAGGTAACTAATCTTCCTTATTCCTGCTTTGATATATTAAGTTACTGGCATAATTGGGGATTTCTTTGTGTTACTACCTGCATTTATTTATTTTTCGTTTCTGTTAGTGAATATTACTATTGAATGAGCTACTGCAAATTGTCCTTAAAATTTTAAATTAAAGGGCAATATAAAATGTTTTCCATGTAATAAAAATCAAAGCTATTTGGCTATAGGATTTTGGATCAATGTGCATGGAATATGTTGCATCAAGGTCAATTACAAATTACATTATGACTTCTTTTATCATTGTTAGGAATGGCAAGGAAACAGGCAAAAAGGAAACCTTAGGCATCCAAAGGTTAGTTCCATTGGTAATCTGTTTGTTAACTTGGATATTTACTTGATCAAATGTTTTATACATTGTGACGAGATGGATGTTCCCTTTCTGCGTCTTTCATTAGTTCTGATTTGATCTTTCAAGATGCTGGATTAGTGTCCTAAATTTAGAAAGGAGAAACTGAGGGAAACCAATCCAATTGTAGGAGAAGAGATTAGCGTGCACAAATTTGTGTCTCATAAATGAGTCTTGATACTCAAATAGACCATTTATCCTACAGTTGTGTGGTAGAAAGTTTTCTTGCATCTGGTGTATATCGATTAACAAGATTGTTTCTCATCCAGAGCTTTGGTATTTGAACAGATTGGTATAACTCTGGCATTGAGAATATTACCTTGGCTGTTTGTTTTAAGGAAAACAGCTAATCAGATGGGATCCTTTAAAACATTTGTTTATTAGAATATTTCTGTCCTGTCTTAATCCATGAGATGGTTGGTAAGTTTTTCTAACTTTTCTAAGCTGCCAAGCTATTTTGGGGTACTGATGCACTGATTCCACTCTGCATATTCATGAATTTATGTTGTTAGATTTCTCTAAGATTTTGTGTATTTAGCAGTAATTATTGTAGAGAGCTGGGACTCTCTCGATTTCTCCCTTTTGGATTTGGCCCACCTGCAGAAATGCTTGTAGGACAGAGAAGAATTTAACTGGAAACTAAAGGGAGTCTGATACCACAACTTAGCCTACCTCTGGAATCCTGGTTACACATATAAAATATCCTGTAACTAAAAAATTGAGTGCTTGCATGATACAAGCATAGAAGTTTGTGTTCCCACATGGCCATAATCTGTGGATAGGGAAGAATCTATATCTAGAGTAAAAATTCTTCATTGTTTGCTCTTTGCTCAACTGCCTGAATAGTTCTGGCAGGCTGCTAACGATTACAGGAACAAAACCTTGGTACAGTGGAACCTTGGTTCACAAACGCTTCTGTTCGCAACCAGATCAGTTCGCAATCAAAAAAATCAGCTAAATGTTCGACTCTGTTCACAACCAAATCCTCGGTTCACAACCAAATTTCCTGAGGACGAAGAAATTGCAAGAGAGAAAATACCTGAAGGAGAGCCTCCTTCCATCGTGGAGGTGGACTCTCCCTCAAAACAGCAACCTCTCTCTTGCTCAGAATCGACCGACTGAACAGTTTTCTCTGTTGTTCATGGTTTTCTCAGTGTT
>JANHJO010003790.1:91421-102111 GCA_032468235.1 Pseudoxyrhopus heterurus | reverse complement strand
CAATCAGTGATTCCATGTCCAGTTCTCACTGTTGCTTCTTGACCTGCATATAGGTTTCTCAAGAGACAAATAAGATGCTCTGGTACTCCCATCTCTTTAAGAACTTCCCACAATAATGTCTCATTATTAAGCATTAATGGTGGGTATCTTTTTTTTTATTTAGCAAAAGTAGGGTAGGGAATATTCAGAGGTAATTTTACAAATGCTGTTTCTGCAATGTGTGAGGAAAAAAATAATAGAAAGGCTCTCATGAGCTGTTTTTGGATTTGCAAAATGGACCCAAAGCATCATTTGGCTATCCCTATATATTTTGCATATCTATAGATTCCATTTGTGAAAAACAAGTATTTAAAAAAATCTTTGGACAGAATGCACAGGTATCATTTAATTTGTGATCTCTTTGTATATCGCATTGCTCAGTGTGATGTGAACTGACTCACAGTTGTTCTCATCTTAACTGCCAAACCAGATTTCATGTTTTAGGAAAGGAAGTATATAGCAGGAACATAAGTATCCATTCTAAAAATGACTCTGCAATAACATATCTGACCAGAGATCAGATTTAACTGACATCCCTGACCCTGTTTCTATACTTAGGAAAAAAGAAGTTGAGCCTTGACCTTTTCATCTCTGGATTGTTTCTCTGAATGAAATGTACAAACATAACAATATTTAGATGGAGAGAAATAATTAAATTCTCTTTTCCTTTCCATCCTTCTTCTTTCTCCTATATATAAAAAAATTGGATAATGAAATCCAAAAATGCTTTACTCCAAACCTCTTAATGGAGTCCCGCTCTAGGCTAAAATGCTGTTCATTTATGATTATAGCTGTTAGAAAAAAAATTAGGCTTCTGACAAAACTTTGACTATGCCTCTTATACCAGATTAACTTTCTCATAAAGTAAAATATGGAGTATGTTTTTATAGTCTGAAACTGTACTAGGTTTTATAGGAAATTCATAAAAAGATATAGGCAGCCTGACTTATTGCATGAATGTGCTCCAGGTGGAATTACTTTCCCTGCATGTAAAATCTCTACATCGCTTATCAAGGTTTTTCACTAACACAGAAGAATAATATCTTCACTATCTTGGAGATAGTTTTCAGGTGTAAACATCTAAATCTCCCATCAGGACTTAATGTGCTTGTTGGGAGGATTTAAGGTGGGAAGGTATGGAAGAGTTCCTGGAAAAAGTGAGTCAACTAAGCCACCACCAGATATGGTGCCCTGCAAGATGTTTAAATCTACTTGGTTTTGCAAGCCTAGGTAGGCAACGAAGTCCTATTACAAAGCTTTGGATGGACAAGATGATAGAAATGATGGGCTATGCTTCAATTAGCTCAGAAATTGTACTTCTTTTAACAGATACCAGCCAAGGCTGGCTTCTTAAACCTAACTGGCCTCCATATGAGTGGACTTCAACTTCTAGAATTATCAGTAAGGAACATGCTGCCCAGGGTGGAAAATCAAAAGGTTAGGCAAGAGTTATAGAAACATAGAAAACTGACGGCAGAAAAAAAATCTAGTGTTCCATCAAGTCTGCCCTTTGACATCTTTATTTCTGGTTTTTTTAAATTAATTAATTTTAAAATTATTTTAATTTTTTATTTATTTTAATTTTTGTGTTTTTTGCCGGATAACAATAGTACTTTGTCTTATATACTGCTTCATAATGCTTTAGAGCCCTCTCTAAGCGATTTATAGAGTCAGCATATTGCCCCCAACAATCTGGGAGCAATTTTACCGACCTTAGAAGGATAGAAGGCTGAGTCAGTCTTGAGCTGGTCAGGATCAAACTACTGGCAGTTGGCAGAATTAGCTTGCAATACTGCGTTCTAACCACTATGCCACTATAGCTCTTGTGCCACCAAGGATGATGGACATGTGTTTATTCCAAGTATATTTAAACTCAGTTACAGATGACTGACCCACTATCTCCGCTGGAAGTTTGTTCCAAGCTTTCACTACGCTTTCTGTGAAGTAATATTTTCTAATATTACTTTTGAACTTCCTTCCTATCAATTTGAGGTTATACCCATATTCTTGATTTTTGCTTAATGTTGAACATACTGCCTTCTAGAACCTTCACACCCTTAACATATTTAAAAGTTTCAATCATGTCTCACTTCCCCTTTTGTCCTCCGAGCTGTAAATATTCAGTTCCTCCAGTTTTTGAATCATTTTTATTGCTCATCTCTGGCCTCAATCTTATCAATGACTTATAAGTGAAGTCTCCAGAGCTGGACACAGTATTCCATTATTGATTGATTGATTGATTGTATGGCAAAAATATTAAAAAGCAGATCACAATTACATTCTCAATGAGCAAATATTTACTCATTTTTACTTGTTTATAGCATCAGCGATATAGCAGCGTTGATTGGTGGGTGAATATTACTAATTATTTTCTTACAGTCTCACAGCAGAGCATTTTCTTTCATAGATGTAGTGGACGAATATGCTCAAAACTGGTAATCAGAAAGTGGGGTAGATCTTATTGTGCCCAATAAGATGCACATGTGATTCAGCTGTCAGTCAGTCAGTCTGGTATGGCTACTACCATACCAGATTGGGGAACAATATTCTGCTGTTGAAAAACAAGGATCTCAAGGTGGTAGCTGAGACTCCAGGTAGAACCACACAGCTTGCAGGATGTTATTCCTTGATTGCAGTTTGGCTGCAGTCTTCTTGAGATGTTCTCTGAAGGACAATATGCTATCAAGAGTATTGGTAATTTGTTATGAGCAAGAAGAGTATTCTCAAAACAGTATTTCAAACGTTTTCAAATATTCTATATAACAGGACTAGGACCTCCTTTTCCCTGCTGGTGATCCCTCTAGTCATACATCCCAGAATTTTGCCTTCACAGCTGCCTGGCCACACGGGTTCACTCATTTTGTAGCCATCTGTTACGAGCACATCTAAATCTTTTTCTTCTGTTGTGGCCCTAATACTATGCCCTGCCAGAGGATTCTTTTTCTCTAAGAGGGTGTTCTTACATTCAAAAACATTGAATTCTAGTTTCCACATTTTAGATAATTTTTCCAGCCATGCCAAATCATTTTCCATGATACAGATACCCCCACGAAAGTCAACTCTATTATGCACCTTTGTGTCATCAGCAAAAAGACAAACATTACCTAGCAATCTTTCTGTTATTTCACTTACAAACACATTCAACACAACAGGACCTAGTCTTAGAGACTCAGTGACTGGTCTCTATTCAGACAGTGCCCTGTTAACAATTACCCACTGGGATCAATCCCTGAGCTAACTTCCTATCCACTGAACTATCCAGTGATAAAGTCCTAACCTGTACAACTTTTTTATAAGTTCATTATGTGGAACTGTGATCAAATGCTTTGCTAAAATCCAGATAGGCTATGTCCACATATTTGTCCCAAACATTTGGGACATAGTTAAACAAGTATATCAGATTAGTTTGCCATTATCTGCCTGTAGTAAAGCCATGTTGCTTTGGGTCCATCAAGTTGTGCACTTTTAAATGTTCATCAATCTTTTTTTTTCAGGAGTGATTCCATTAACTTCAATATTACAGATGATAAGCTCACTATAGTTGCCAGCCCCCCGCTTATAGATACGTACAATATTAGTCCTGGTGAACTTCACCTGTTTAGAAGAGATTGGTTAAATTGTTCAGTTAATGGTCCAGCGAGCACGCCTAGAATGTGCATGAAATGGTTGAGTTTACTTATTGTTTATTGGGCCATGTTTTCTTCAATTAACCATGGTTTTATACATTATATGCTTCACTAAGCCAGGACCTCAGTTTTCAACTGATAGTGGCTGGGTTTGCATAATCCAGGGGTGTCAAACTCGATTTCATTGAGGGCTGCATCAGGGTTGTGTTTGACCTTGGGTGGCTGGAGTGGGCATGGCCACAGTAGGCATGGCCAGCTCAACATCACTCATGACGGCAGCATCTGTGGTGGCCCAGGCGGGGCTGGGAGTATCCTTCTGCAGCCCTCTGCCAGTAAAAACAGAGCTTGGGAGGGCTGTGTGCCGCCCTCCCAGGCTCTGTTTTCAGCCACAACGGCCTCCTGCAGCCCTCTGCCAGTGAAAACAGAGCTTGAGATGGCTGCTCCCAAGTCTTGAGTTTGACACCCCTGGCATAATCCATTAAACATCCAAACAAATCACACAAACAAATTTTGGATAGTGCCAGATTGGGATAGGATGTCTTATTCCAAAATTATGAAAACATGATTTCCATGGACAGCTTCCCCTCCACCCCAAAAAACCCCAAAGGCTTGTGATCCTATAGAAAGAGTGTCTTATTTTTTTCTTGGCCAAGGCTGTCATATATCTGGCCTTGAATTGTGTATGGAGACTCCACTCCAAAAAGCAATAGGTGAAGAAAAAGTAACATTTAACTTACAGTTAAATGCTGATGATATTACTTTATATTTTTCTCTTTTATCTCATAAAAATGACTATTTAGAACAATATTTGTAGGGCTCTGAGTGCTGTGCTCATTGGGATATGCCATATAGTTTAGGTCTCTAGGTTGTGCATTCTCTTGTGTTAAAACCTAAATACAGCATTTTCCTGAATCCCCTAAGCTCTGCAAGTTTTTACATTGTGTTTTATCAAACATGCAATTCTCTAATTCTGCTACTATGCTATATCTTGTAATCAAGCTGAGATAATGATTTACATTTTGCCATTTTTGCTTTGAAATATTGATCCATAAAGGCCTTAGGTTTATAGATGAATTAATAAACTTCCATCTCAGCCTTTTTCTTAAATTTATTTAAATAACAGGTCTTTTGGATATCTAAAGTTTAGTTGAAGGCTTATATCTTTCAGCATATTATTAATCTTATGTATATCTAAGATGGTGGAAAGGACATAATTAGTGATGCATCTGATGAAACAGTTTAAGTAAATTTCCTGACTCATAATGAGAGAAAGGGCTGAAATCTGAAAGGCAATTTTTCCATGCCAGGAACATCATTAACCCAATATGTGAACCATGAGGAGATTCGTATGGTTAAATAAATGACTTGTACTAATCAATTTCATTCTTTTTAATGGTGATATCTTGATCTGTAAAAAGAATAAGGAAAATATTAAATTATGAAGCCTTTTGAATAACTTAATCTTTTGGTATGGAAACTGTGTTATAAAACCTCACAGAGAATCATGAGAATATTTGTGCTGCAAAATTGGATCCTTGGTTCTACTTTCAAGCAGGATAAGAGGACTGGAGAGAAATGTATACATATTGACCTTAGAAGTGGTGATTCCCTTCTATGAGGATATTTTATTTATTATTTATTCATTTGTTTGTACGTTATACCTCTATATAGGGACGCGGTGGCTTAGTGGCTAAGACGCTGAGCTTGTTGATCAGAAAGGTCGGCAGTTTGGCGGTTTGAATCCCTAGTGCCATGTAATGGAGTGAGCTCCCTTTACTTGTCCCAGCTTTGGCCAACCTAGCAGTTTGAAAGCATGTAAAAATGTAAGTAGAAAAATAGGGACCACCTTTGGTGGGAAGGTAACAGTGTTCCGTGCGCCATGCTGGCTACATGACCATGGAGACGTCTTCGGACAGCACTGTCTCTTCAGCTTTGAAACGGAGATGAGCACCGCCCCCTAGAGTCGGGAACAACTAGCACATATGTGCGAGGGGAACCTTTACCTTTACCTTATCTATCTAGATACAATTCCCTAGGAAGAGAGTCGAAGAGCATGGATTCAAGCGTGAGAAGAAACGCATAAGAAAATGACTGATACTGGTAAACATTGAATAGATTGAGAGAGAGAGTCACCTGCCAAATCCTTAACTCTATATTTTTTTACCTCACTGTCCTCTTTGGTATATGAGGTACTATTGACTTCAAGCTTCCCATAAGTTCTTTTTTTTTTTTACTTGCTTGATCAAATCTTCGATGTCTAATCTCTCCAGACATCATTGGGCGAAGGAGACTATTTGAAAAAGTCAGGCTGGGCATTATAAGTAATTCCTAGGGCAAACATGCTTCGATTTTTCTCATTTAATATTAATTTGCAAATTACCCTCTCCAGCGAGACTGTACCAATCACCCGATTAACCAAATAAGGCTGAAATAAAGAGGAATCAGGAGAAATGACCCTCTATTTTCTTGTTCATAACGTCAGAACCATTGCAGGAAAATTCTTGATTCTTGCAATAGATACTTTGAACTCATAGAATGTGACCATAGCATAAAGAAGACATGATCTTCTCAATCCTGATAGCACAATAGCATCATTGACTTCAGTCAGACAAGCCAAGTCTAAAGTTCTTCCACAAAATTTGCCTACTTAAGATTTAATGGTGAGATTCCCCCTTTTGTTATCTACCAGTGTTCAGCCTTACCAGGTAGACCAGCTAGGAGACATGACCGATCAGCTAATTCTCTCTTATTGTAAGGTTACCTTATCTTGTGGCTCGCCAGCAGCCAGCCAAGTTGGAAGCTGAGTAGGACAGTGAGGAGGTTGGGGAGGAACCTGGGCCAGGCTTGGAGTCTGAGGAAAGCGTCTGAGGCAGAGATGGGGCCAGGGCCATCTGCCAGGTATCAGCTGTCTTCCGAATCAGACATTAGTGAGGCAGAAGGGCAGCTGGAGCCTATCTTCAGTGTGCGCGTGCGCAGAGCTGCCAAGAGACAAGAACAGATTAAGAAAAGGGGCCAACATGAGAGTAAGGCCACAGGTGGTCAGTGCATGGCCACTCCTCTAAGGCATAAAGAGGAGCGAAAGGGGAGTGGTGTTTGCAGAAAACAATTCGTTCAAATTTCTTCTCATGGAACTTTCTTCCTGCATCTGTGCCGAGTCGTGTCTACTGCCAAGTGTTTTTGGACTTTATCAGCCTGGCAGTTCTCCCAGATTGTTTCAAGGTCTGTAACTAAGGATGTTGCTAAAGAGACATTATTTGTATTTATAATAAAAGGGATTTTTGGTTTAAGGAACTGGCTTCGGGCGTACTTGGAAAGCCCAGGTCAGAACACCTTAATAGAATATTGCAAGTCAGAAAGTAGAAACCTCCTCCCATCTCCAAATTAGAGAGGATATCTTCTAATTCCATTTTATAATTCCTTGGAATATTGCATCCAGTTTTAGTCACCACAAAATAAAATAATACATTGAGACTCTGGAAAGAATGCTGAGAAAAGCAGCAAAGATGATTGGGGGATCGGAAGCTAAAACCTATGAAGAATGGTTGCAGGGACTGGGTATGTCTAGTTTAATGAAAAGAAGGACTAGGGGTGACATGATAGCACTGTTCCAATATCTCAGGGGCTGCAACAAAGAAGAGGGAGTCAAGCTATTCTCCAAAGTATGTGAAGGCAGGACAAGAAACAATGGGATGGAAACTAATCAAAGAGAGAAACAACCTAGAATTAAGGAGAAAGTTGCTGACAGTGAGAACAATTGATCAGTGGAATGGCTTGCCTCCAGAAATTGTTGATGCTCCAACACTGGAGGTTTTTAAGAAGAGAATGCACAACCATTTGTCTGAAATGGGATAGGGTTTCCTGCTTGGGCAGGGGGTTGGACTAGAAGACCCCCAAGGTGCCTTCTAAATCCGCTATTCTCTTATTCTGAGCTTCTTGCTCCACCCATTATCCAGCTGGAGGCTAGATTGTCTTTTATCTGAGTGTTTTCTAGGCAGCATCTCTGGGATCAGTCTTCCAAGGTCATTTTCACATACCATCGCAACCAGATTCGTTTTATACCTATACAGCTTTGCGTGTGATCATATCGTCTTGTATATTTTATTCTATTCTAATCTACCCTCTTTTAATAAAAGGCAAGTGGAGGGGAGGGACGCCGAAAGATTAGAACCGAATCACGAGTGACACTTTTCGCTATAATTTATGGATTGTGTGTCATCAGCACAATGGGTTATTAAAGCTCAGGGGCATTATGGCTTGTCATGTCGTATCACCCTGAGGAAGCTTTTAATATGTGGATTATGTATGCATTAAATGGTACTCTCCCCTGCCTATTGTGTCAATGGGATTTTGCATAGTTAAATAATCCTCCGGTGTATTGTGTCGTGCATGCACAATGGAAGACTGTGAAAACTCCCGCTTTCAAAACAGGCAATTTTAAATTATGGATGTGGAGCTTCCCTGTTTGTCTAAACGGTCACACTTTGACAAATAGGATGCTACCACCCCGCACTGCAGTCCGCCTTCTGCTTGTGGTAGGGCACGATGTGCTTTCTGTTTGGCTTTGAGCCAAAGTATCTAATTGGCTTGAATGTCTTAGTCAAAATCAGAAGGCAAGACCCTTTTAATAGCTGCGTCGAAGATGGGACTTCGGCAGGTCAATTCTGAATTGGGTTCCATATGACAACTGTCATTAAAATGGCAAGTGTTTACTGCGGGGAGGAATATAGACCAAGAGTAACAGAGAAGGTGAGATGAGAGACAGGAGAAGAAATAGCATTTTCTGCCTCTTACACCCAAGCATGGCCACGCATGACCACCCGTAGACACCTAATGGCCAGGCAACCACTCCGTTGGCAACTACCATTTCATTAGTGATTCGTAATTGACTGCCCCTCCTAATTTTTCCGCACTCTGTTATTTGCTGTCGCAGTGTCCTAGCAATAGATTTTTTTTTCAAAAAAAAAAGCTATTTTAGTAAGTGAAACTGATTTTACAGTATGAAATGATATTATTGGTTTCAAGAGAAACTTCTCCTAGGAAAGAAAATAAAGCGAGCCAGACCTTCTGCCCTGTTAATGAGGATGTGAAGTATCAAATTAAAAAGTGCTAGCAGTTCATCATAGCTCAGCAATCACTGAATGAGGAACAGGTTTCCCTTTCACTGAGCAGTGACGAGGTGACCTGAGGCTGATAAACAATCATCGCTGGAGCCGTATCTGATTTAGAACCAGCGTAACCCATCAGCTCAAGTAATCTCCTCCAATTGTTGCTTCAATCGAAAATGTTCTAGGGAGCATGGCCCACTGGGGAGCTCCATAGCAAAGAGATTGCAGAATATATATTTTTTAATTTGTTTGTTTGTTTATTAAATGTATTGGCTGCCCATCTTACCATGAGGTAACTCTGGGAAGCTTACAGTCAAAAGATACATACATACATACAGAGACACATACAGATGTGTGTGTCTGTGTGTGTGTATGTATGTTCCAGCATAACTCTGGAGCGCCTCGAGCAATTTCAACCAAACTTGGTACACAGATGATTTACCCTCTGGAAACAAATACTGTGGGGGGTAAGAAAACAAATGCTGTCGGGTTGTGTGTGTGCGTTAAAATGGCTTCTACTGTACAGCACAGTGGACTTGCCATGGTAACGGCTTCACAGTACTCCACAAGGGAACTCCCTCTCAGCCCACCAAGGAAACGTCAGGCGATTGGCCAAGTGCAATCAAAAAAATGAAACACCAGCATAGACAAGAAACTCCCGAGGAGAGGAATAGAAGACTTGCGACACTGCGTGAGAGACAGTACAACAGCGTGAGTCCCAACTACAGGATTTTCCTGTCTAATACAGGATTTGGATAAATAAATAAATACCCAGGCAATGCCTGGTTATTGGCTAGTATATATGTTAAAATATAAAAAAAACCAAGAATACGGGGAGAGGATGGGAGCAGAATGGGGAAGGTGGAATCTGTTGTTACACGATCAACCACCTCCATTGTGCTGTTCCCCCATTGGGGCCCTAGGACAACTGGCAGAGCCATGTCTTTAGGCCCTTATGAAAGGCTAGGAGAGTTGGGGCCAACCTCACATGGGGGGGCAAGGTGTTTGAGAGGGCAGAAGCAACAGCAGAGAAGGCCTGGGACCCACCAGCCAGAATAATCAAACTGACAAGACCCACAGAATGTCTCCTCTGCTGGCCTGAGTGGGGCGGGCCAATCCCAGTGGGGTGAAATGGTCCCTAAGGTAACTTGGACCCATGCCATGAAGGGCTTTAGAGGTGACCGCCAACACCTTGAATTGCACCCAGAAGCAGACCAGTAACCAATGCAGCTTATGGACCAGTGGTGTTACAAGGGGCCATTCTCGGGACCCCCAAAACTGCCTGCTGCACACATGACTTGTAACTACTAAGGGCCAGATTTTGTGTCCTGTGAAGATATCTCAGAAAGCGTCCAAGAGAAGATCTCCATTTTTGGTGTAGGCGATCAGCCTGCCAATGAGAACAGAGAATTCCGATTTGCATGGTTTTGCCCAGAGAAAGTTATCATTCGTTTGACTACAGAGTGCCATTTATAAAGTGCAGAAATGTTCCCATCTTGTCATATTTTAAGCCAGATGTCATTCTCAGGTGTCATACAGTGTTTGAAAATCCGTGCATATGTGAATAATGAAATTTGCACCCACATGGAGAGGCAATGGGAACATTGCCGTTTCATTAAGCTATTACTCCCACCTTCTGAGCTTTTGTTTAAAACAAACAATTATTTTTAGAAGTGAAATTAGAACGCAGAATATGTAGTCATTCTTCTGCCTACTTGTAAGAATAACCTGTTTCTGTTTTCGTGCTTTACCTATGATTTAACAGTCCAGACTGGCATTGGCATACACATCTTCTAGAAAATGTTGTTTGGTTTGATTTTAGCATTTTAGCGTTGACCAAAAGGGATTCAGCCTTCCATCCTTCTGAGGTCGGTAAAATGAGAACCCAGATTGTTGGGGGCAATATGCTGACATTGTAAA